>JAULKM010150513.1:0-17312 GCA_032355605.1 Rubia tinctorum | reverse complement strand
AATCATGTCCAAGGACGTACAGCCATGCCATAGAAACGTTGGTATTGATTATAGAAAAAGTATATCGAGATTAGAAGTCAGAACAAATGAGAATACTTCACAGTTAGACACGAGATCTATAATAATATCTTCAAGTCCCTGCTATTCCTTTTGATTGGCTAGGAGATTAGAAACTAAGTAGGTGGCTGACTAATACTAGAAGTACTAGCAATTCATTCTTCTCTTACTGGCTCCGAAGACAAATGTTTTCAATCAATAAATTGCACCTACACTCCTGCCCATCTTACAAGGGGCGTCCAAAATAATACAGATACAGTACAGAGAATGCTGTATTCTCTCCACAAAACTTATTAGGTGCCTACTCCCTCCGTTCCACATAAAGAGTCTGGTTTCTATGCCTATTTAAGTCATAGAAACGTGACTCCTTAGAAGAAAGAAGGGAGAATAAAATACTTTTAAGTCCAACAAAAACAAGCTCAGCTAGAAAGTGCCAGGACAGCTTGAAATGTTGGGCACATGCTCAATCATTCATGCATCAGACAAGAAATAGATTCTTAAGATAAAGATTCACTAACTTCTATATATTTTACATCACAGGAGGTTAAAAATATAATTATGCTACCCATTATCAATTGCTTATATCTTTTGTTAAGCATACATTCCACTTAAATGACAATCAGCTAGCATACAGACAGCATCTAAGATGCAAATTCAACAGGGTCAGGAGAAGGCGAGCACGTTCTATAAACTGAAAAAAAAAATAGAATGCCCTGCCAAAGCCGCCTTTCAAACTTCTTACAACCAACATGAATGCACTATATCAACATGTAGTACTTTTAAAGTAAAAGAACATTTTTTGCTGGGGAAGGGAGGAAAGCATAGATTGGTATGTAAGCTATATGCTGAAATGCTGCCATGCTGATGGTATCAATTACTGAAAACACATATCAATTGTCATTGACAATTCTCATCAACTTCATATATACTTTATGAACAAGATTTCCCCCTCTACATCTCTACTTGGCAAGTATCTATTGAACTCTGATACTACAAAGAACAAAACCTAACACTGTATCATTCCTCTAATATTATTGGTATTTATTTATGTTGAAACCCATATCCGACACACCTCCTATGGGCAACACAAGTTATCAAGAAAAAAACATACAAGAACAACTCATAAATGAACATAAAATTTAGAAAAAAGATGAACTAACGCCCTCTTCCTTGCAACTGAACTGAGTTGATCCGAACTATTTACAATATATTACTATTAAAAACATAACTTGAGATTTCAATTGAAAACAAATTAACAATAGGGCCTAAGTAGGTAACTGATTAGTCATAAACAGAGCAAATCAGAGTTCTCTAATTGGTTCCAAAGAAAATGCTTTAGAGTCAGGAAATTCTGAAAAGAGATTGCCGAATTTTATGCTATAATGGAATTGGAAACCATGCAACGCTATCTCCAAAAAAAAAAAAAAACTAAGATCCTAAACAAAGCGAATCACAAGCAACAACTATCTTTAAATGTACCAAAACGAAAAGAAAAACCAAAATTCCGGCCAAATTACCGATTTTTCATAGCGATCTCTCTCTGAAGCAGTGCAGGTTTCTCCGGAACACATCAATCGGTGCTCTTGCTTCCAATAAATATCTGAAAAAATGGAAATCAAACCAGAAATATAATGAAACAACAGCAATCGTTAAATCACAGATAATAAGAAGAATCATACTCACCCAAGAGCTGGAAACTGGAGAAAGGAACCACGAACAGGGAGGGTTGAAGGATGAGTGAAACGAGAGAAACCAGACGCGATTTGATAAGCATAGGCGTGGGTAAGGTCAAGAGGATCGCAAGAGCTGCCTCCGCAGCCACCACGTAGGTCAGTATGATCCACTGCAACGCCATAGTGTTACTATTTTCTTAACCTCGGAAGTGCGCGTGTGTGTTTTCGCAGAGATTTGGGGAGAATTTATGAGATTGTTTGATGCGAAGGTTGAAGAAGGATCTTCAAACCTCTCCGTCTACACTGGCCCCGATAAAAGGAAATAAGCGATATATAACCCTAAGTAATAATTCACAAAAGTACACACGTAATTATGTGATAATTGAAAATACAAATATAATCCTAAATAGTGTATATGTAAATATAATCTTTTCCCCTAGTTTAAGATTGGAATTCAATTCATTTATGTGAATCTCTAAAATTTCCATGAAAATAGCTGATGCAACGGTGGAGAAAGCGATGTGATGACGGAGAAGGCAAGAAGACGTCGAGGTGACGACAGAGAAGGCGAGGAGACGGTGAGGCGACAACGGCGGAGAAGCGAGGCAGTGACTGTGGAGAAGGCTAGAAAAAGGAGAAAGACGCGTTTGGTGTGATTATTTTGTTTATTTGCATGATGGTCCTCCGTATTTTCGAGTTTTTTCATTATGGCACTTAGAAAATATTAATTGTAAATTGACCCCCGACTCGATTTTTCCATTTGCCTATTTTCACTCCAGTCCATGGTTTTATGGTGAGCCAGACTCGCAGGAAATGGACTCTTCTAGAAGATAATTATCTTTTGTAATAAATTCTATTTCCTCGTCAAACGAGGAAAGGTCTAAGTTTTGCTAAATTTACAACACACCCCGAAGTCAGGCAAGATTTATGTTGTTAACTTTTAATATTAGGAATAATGGACATTTGGTCCATCTTTTTTTGACCATTTGGTCCATCTTGTTTATTCTTAGAAATAATGTCGGTAGAGATGGGTATGGGACTCTAGAAACTAACACAGCCCCATAAGTACTCAACTTATTAGAACTGGGTTTATACTTTGAACAATTTATGCATAGATTCCGGTTCAGAATTTTTTATGCGTATGGAATCCACTGTTCCCAAGTTCTTAGTGATGACTTACAGGACAAAGCCCCCGTAAATGTTTAGGGGGAAAACCATCCGATGGTAGAGTCAGCCACCAGTGTAAATAGTGAAAAATGAGCGTACTATAAATGATAGACAATGAATAAAAATGAATGACATACCTTCATATCTATACTACTTAAACCCTAACACTCACTGCATGTAACCGGAACTCTTATTAAATACGTATTAAATGGAAATATTGACCATTTCATATTTAAACCCTATTGGGCTAACCCAATCAAAAGATACTATTCAATGAGTTGGACTACGACCCAACTCTAACTTCATAAGAGTATCATCAAAAATCCCCGGAAAAATTATCCAAGGGCTCGAAGAGCCATATCCTATCGACAGATTTTAAAAGCTTTATCCATCGATAGATGATCTCAAGAAAGATTTAACTACCAGGAATATGTGGTCTTCGGATCTGTCAATATGACATGAATACTTAGGTTTTCTAAAATAGTTACACATTAATTTTGAATTCATAGGGGGGCGCATAGAGCTTGATCAGAGAAGAAGCAAAAAAATGCGGGGCGCGTGAAGGACACCTTAGTAAGACTCTCTCCACCTTTTCATGTCTTTTCAGATTAGGTGACCATCTTCTTTGTGGACCTCTCTGTTTAGGTGGCCTGCTACATAAGTGGTAACACAACGAAGGAGTGGCTAAAGATACAGTAGTCGATAATGAACATCGTCTTGAAGTACACAACAAGCATTTTCCCCAAGGGGGAAGCCCAATCACTGGAAAAAATTGAAATCAATGATTAATGAGGATCCACTCGTGGGTATTAGCGACGCCTCTAGTTTTGACGAGCTTCCCAGTGAAACCTAAAATTCAACGAGTCCCTGGCCAATCCTTAAGTTGATGAAGGTTAACAGGACTTAACCAAGGCCAACAAGGAGTTAGAATCCTTGTGTAATAATAGTCACCCAACCAGACGAGGTAGGGGGGGTTTCAAGTTCACGTCAACGAGATGGTGGGGCAAAACTTGTTTACCGAGGTAGAGATCAATGTTTTGCGAGAAACTATTGAAGCCCACGATACTATGTTTAAAGATCTTGTAAATAAAGATTCTCACCTCAGGGGTGGAGCTCTCGATAATGCTCCATCATTGAGGCTCTCATGGAGCCTTCGAAAGAATTTATCATTGTAGAATATCATGCTGTATATTATTTGATGTGTGGTAGCATTTATATATTGATCGAGGTATGCTTGAAGTAATATTGCTTGACCAAGTCTAAGGAGTTTTAGACTCGACGTAGATTGGATAATATCGCTCTAGGCGTATGAATGTTGAGCAGGCCATTGTTTAAAATGTAACACTGAGTATACTGGTCATAATCATAAATCTCATAGTTGAATGTAGCATTGGGCATATGATTCTTTAATACTGAATCTGGAGTCAAAGAGGGTGTCCTTTAACTTTCGTCGGTGGTTTCCTTGAGTACCCTACCCCCCTTTAGTCGAAGGACACTAGTTATCGCTAACAATGCCTCGACCCTGGAAGACCTCATCGTCATAGATTCCGAGTTTCTTCATCAATGCAATTTGTATCTTGAAATGTTGTAACTGAAGTTATTGTGGCCACATAGAGATCATGTATTTCACACACGGAGTTTGTAAAATATTGTTGACCTTTGATTCTCTCAACAACATTGGAGTTAGCTTACTGTTTTCCAGCTATCATACTTGACATAAGCAGGAGTAAAGTACTCGATCTCTTCGGTCGCAACTATAGAGCTAGCCCATTGTTGTTTATGAATTTGCTATGTCATCCCTTTAGAGGGTAGTTGAAGCTTTATGTCCCCTTGGAGGGACTTTGTAGATTTAATCCCTTTGAAATGGATATCGTAGGTTTCATCCCTTTGGGAGCAATAATAATTAAGCCCTCGTGAGGGCTGTTAATTACAATGTAGTGTTGAGCAAAGAAATCGTAAATTAGATAAGTGGATTTGGCATTTGGCCTACAAATCCATATATTAGAAACTGGATGTGGCGCTTGGCCTACAAATCCACAAACTAGATAACTGGATGTGTCACTTGGCCTACGAATCCATAAAGTAGATAACTAGGTGTGGCACTTTGCATGCAATATTTCGAGAACAATAATTGCAGTTTTTTTCCATACATCATACAAATCTAACTACCGATGCAGTGTTTCAACATACATCTTGCAAATCTAACTATTGATGCAGCGTTTCAACATATATCATACAAATCTCACCCTCGATGCAGCGTTTAAACATACATCATACAATTCTCACCCTCGATGCATCGTTTCAACATACATTGTACAATTCTCACTCTCGATGCGAGTTCAGGAATACACTCATTTGATTGGTAGAAAAGACGATAAAGATCCAAAACTTCATGTTTAGGAAGACAAACAAGACTAAGGACTTGAAACACGAAATGGCCATATATTTTGAGAACTTCAAGTGTAGCGCAGGTGAAAAGTGTGTCTGGCAGGTGAATGTCCACAAAAATGCTAGAAAAGAGTAAGTTAATGACAAGTACTGGAACGCTCTGAGCGATTGCATAGCTTGTCCACATAGTAACATATTATTGCTGCAACCGGTAATCTCAATGCCATTGGAGCCGAAATTAATTTGTGTACGTGTTGGGAATTAAAATTTCTTATCGCTGTCCACTCTAATATTCTAATCTCTTATTTTTTTTCTCAAAATCATTCTGCAAAGTCGCCGAAGCCCAGATTCAAGTTCGTCCTTCATTTCATGTCCATGGTTCAATGTGTTGGCTTTACGGCTGATTTACTAGGGAAGCTTGAGATTTCCAAGCAACAACTTGTTTCTTCTTTGGATGACGGAGAGTAGAACTTCTTTTTTCTTCAGTTTCTGGGGATCCTCTCCACTGTGCACCTCAGTAATTGGGAATGCTACATCTAATACTCTGAATAGGAGGGTTCATCGTCTTCCTCTACTTCTCATCAAAGCTTCCGTTGGTCCTCCTCCTCCTTGTCATTGTTGTCCACTCTAAGAGCACGCGATGCTGCTATTTTCATCAACTTGGCACATCAATTTCCAGTGCTCCGACAGTTATCTTTAAATTCTATAGATTCCTTCCAAAGAGCCAATATATCAAGCTTGTCGCTCCTAGTTGAAAACACAGAGAAATAGAGACCTAACTAAAGGCTTGATATCTGCTATAACTATTGAGCATATATTGATTATATCATGCGAAAATTAAATAATGAAAATTGAATGATCAATTTAACATACGAGAGAATAATAATTTTTTATTAATCATTCATGCATACAATCGAAAAACTTAAATTACAAATAATCAAAGCATAAATCACAAAGTGATGGAGTCACGAGAAACTCGCTGCCCTGGAAACAAATGAGTCCCGTCGTGGATATCGTTTCTTAGGATAAAACCATCGTAGGTAACAATTAACACCTAAGAGTTACCTGAGATTCACGCAAGACCCGAAGGACTATCACCGACAGATCAACAGACAGAAACTTCAAGAGAAAAAAAAGAGGTGAGACTCAAGTTTAGAATAAATGAGGAACTTGAGGTGCGAGTTTCATGACTGACTTAGAGGTTCTATTTATACTGCTCTAAGAGACTCTAATCATGGAAACGTGATATTATGATTTTTTGTAATTATAGAAATTTTTTCTCCAATCACCAACTCGTCAATGCCGAGAATATTCAAAGAATACTCGAATTAAATCTGCTGGAAATGGAAAAATTATTTGCGTAATATTTTTCGGCGTATTAAACATGGTAAACCGCATATTTATTTACAACAAGATATTTCACAAAATATGGAAGTATTTCGTTCTTATATCTTAAAAATTACACACAAGATATTCTATATATATTACGCGGATGGGCCTTCAAGAGATTTCCACGCGGTCCATACGCATTTTAGACAGTTCAAAGAAAAATATATTGGGCCAATTTCCGCCCATTTTTTCTCTTTCAAGTGTGACATTTCGAACATCCATATCTAATTCACCCTTGATCCGTTTTGAGAGTTTAAATAGTCTATTTTATAGCACTCACAGAGGAGAACCCAAAAATGACATCCACCGACCCTAAATCCATTTGTGTCCCACTCAAAATGATGCCCAAAAGTTGAAAATTTTCAGCCTTTTCACCATCATTTTTCCAACAATCCCCCACATGAATAGATGTTGATGTAGGATTCAGAACAATCACGTCAGACACAAAGTTTGACTTGGTGATAGATTCATTTCGACGGCATAGATACTGCATAGGATAAGTAGGTGTCACCCTTTGAACTTTCCCTTGAGAGAGTACACTTAGCGCACTGGTTAGGATGTAGACGCGATGTCCTTGAATTCCCCCTACCGCTTGTGTGAACGACGATGCACTTCCCATAGACATCTTTCCTAGCCCTTGTGCTTTCCTCGGTTTTTTCCATTAATTAGGCCATGACACACACCCTAGTTCTGTAAGGTTTCTAAAGAATTGTGTCCAAACAATTCCCTTTCAAAGCGGCCACACTTCTCACTTACGTAGGTGATTCTTGGCGTAAGAGAAGTTCCATAAACTATGCGTTCTTTCAAGTACTACACACTCTATGCCATGAATCATTAAAAGAAATTTAATGCTTAACCTCCATTTACATCACTATTTCTTCATCGTAGGAATAAGACAGGAGGTGCAATACCCCTACAGTTATCGTGACGGGTCTTTGTAGTTTAGTTATCCCTTTGAACCTAGATCTTGGGATCTTCAATCACATAGGTTGGGTTTCCACGTGCGTAACCCATCATTTAATGGACTTTAGTCCCATTCCTCTTTATGATGTTTCAACAAACTCTCGATTCAACCCTTTAGTCAAGGGATCGGCTATGTTGTCCTTCGACCTTACATGGTCAATTGTGATCACTCCAGTTGAGAGAAGTTGTCTAATGGAACTATGTATCCATTGAATATGACGAGATTTCCCATTGTACAACATATTCTGAGCCTTTCCAATAGCAGATACACTATCGTAATGTATACATATGGTTGGCACAGGCTTCGGCTATCTAGGAATGTCCTTTACGAATTGACGGAGCTATTCATCCTCCTCACCCGCCTTGTCTAAGGCAACAAAATCATATTCCATAGTGGACCAAGTAATTACCGTTTGTTTAGAGGACTTCCACGAGACTGCTCCTCCTAGTGTAAATACATACCCACTAGTGGATTTCAGATCCTTTATATCGTGTATCCAATTATCATCATTGTATCCTTCAACTACAGTTGGATAACTTGTATAATGTAGACCATAATCACGAGTAAGGTGTAGATATCTCAAAATTCTAGTAATCGCCTTCGAGTGAGTCATAGTGGGGTTACTCGTGTATCTACTCAATCTATTTAAAGTGTATGCAATGTCTGGTCTAGTACAGCTCATTAAGTACATCAGAATTCCAATGACTCTCAAGTACTCCACCTGATTGATAGCCTCCAATTTATTGTTTCATAGATGCAAATTGGGATCTATTGGAGTCATCGCCACCTCTGAGTCATTCTTGTTGAATTTCTCAAGGATTTTGCCTACATAATAAGACTGGGTTAAGGTGATACCATCAGAGCTTTGAATGATCTTTATCCCCAAGATCACATCCGCTAGTCCCATATACTTCATATTTAAACAAGAATTCAACATGTCCTTGGTAGATTTGATAATCTTTTCATTACTACCCACAATTAGCAAGTCATCTACATATAGACATAATATTACATAACTATTTTCCTGTATTTTACGTAGACGCACTTATCACACTCATTGATTTTGAAACCATTGGTAAGAACGGCATGGTCAAACTTCTCATTCCATTTATTTGGTGCTTGTTTGAGACCATACAGTGATTTCACCAACTTACAAACTTTTCCTCCTTGATCAGGAGCATTAAAACCCTCAGGCTGCTCCATGTAGATTTCTTCCTCTTAATCTCTATTCAAGAAGGCAGTATTCACATCCATTTGATGAACCTCAAGGTTACGCAATGCGGCGATAGCTAGTATAATTCTAACGGAGCTTATTCTCGTGACTGGAGAATAAATATCAAAGTAGTCAAGACCTTCCTTTTGTCTATAACCTTTGATTGCAAGTCTCACTTTATACTTGTCAATCGAGCCATCGGCTCTCATCTTCCTCTTGAAGATCTATTTGTAGCCTAGTGGTTTACACTTTGGAGATAAGTCCACTAGCTCACAAGTATGATTACGTAGAATTGAGTTGATTTTGCTCTTAATCGCTTCTTTCCACATAGGCCCTCAGATAAATTCATCATTTCTTTATAGCTTTGTGGCTCGCTTTCAAGCATAAACGTTAGATAATCAGGACCAAACGATTTTTCGACCCTAATCCGTTTACTTAGTCTAGGATCATCCACTTCCTCCTCTTGATCCTCGAGATCATGAGGAATTACTACGCCTTCATCTAACGACTCAATGGTTCTCTTTGACGATTCTTCTCTCTCCTTGGCAGGGAACACATCCTCCAAGAAATTTGCATTTTTAGATTCCATGATTGTGTTCTTATGAATCTCGGGATGATGAGATTCATTTACAAGGAAGCGATAAGCACTACTCTCATGTGTATATCCTATAAAGATACATTCAATCATTTTAGGTCCGATCTTTAGCTTCTTTGGGGTTGGGATCAACACCTTAGCAAGGCACCCCCACATTCTCAAGTACGTAAATGACAACTTCATGCCTTTCCACAACTCATGGGAGTTGCTTTCTCATCCTTACGGGGTATCTTATTTAAAAGATAGTTGGCCGCATGCTTTATGGCAACCTAGAACTTATCAACATCGCATTCATCATCTCCTTAAGAGGGCGATTTTACATTCAGCCACACCATTTGATTGAGGTGAGTAGAGGGCAATGACCTCGTTATTAATTCCATGTTCAGAACAATAGTCCCTAAATGGATCTACATATTCACCTCCGCGGTCAATTCGAATCACCTTGATCTTCTTATCACGTTGATTTTCAACTTCCGTTTTGTAGAGAACGAATTTCTCAATTGCATCGTCTTTGCTTTTCAGTAAGTACACATAACAGTATTTCATGCAATCATCCATGAAGGTGATGAAATACTTGTTACCTTCTCTTGTTTACATGAACTTGAGATCAAATTATTGGTATGTATCAAATCAAGAGGTTTCGTGTTACGTTTAACTTGTTTGAAAGACGTTCGAGTCATCTTAGCTTCAACACAAGTTTCACTCTTATGATTTGCATCAATTTTCATATTAGGTATGTTTTCAATGTTAATTAATCTTATTATCGAATAATAATTAACGTGTCCTAGTCTACCATGTAACAAATTGAAAGACTCAATCATGTAAGCGGAAGAAGAAGAAGAATGATTCATTTCATATTTCTTAGGAGGTAAAACCATGGTGTTCAACTTGAACATACCGTTAAGCTCATAACAATTGCCTACAAACATACATTGCTTTGACAAGACTAACTTATCAGACTCAAACACTAGCCTAAAGCCATGCTTGATCAGCACAGAACCTAACACAAGGTTCTTGCGAATGTCTGGCACATACAGAGCATTCTTCAAAGTCAACTCCTTTCCAGACGTCATCTTCAACATCACAGTGCCACGTCCTTTCACCATGGAAGTTGCAGAGTTGCCCATGTAGATGATCTCTCTATCTTCAATTGCCTTGAAGTTTGAGAACACTTCCTTTATAGAGAAGATGTGCTTAGTAGCACCAGTGTCAATCCATCATTCCTTTGGATTGGAGTCCACCATGTTAACTTCATAAATCACAGCACACAAATCGATGTTATTCACATCTTGTACAAAATTTTCAACCATGTTGGCCTCATTCTTAGCATTCTTTGGTTTCCTACACTCGGAGGACTTGTGGCCAACGAGGTTACAGTTGTAGAACTTTCCAGTGAACTTCTACTTCTACGAAACTCCACACTTAGCTCCCAGCTTGGATCCTTTCTTTGCATTGGGTTTCTTCTACTTGGAGTTCCCATAACCTCCACGAGATTTGCCCTTGCCACAGGCACAGATCCATTCATCCTCTTTTCAGAGACGAGGTTATTCTCCTCAACACGAAGCTTCTGGATAAGATCCCTCATGACCATCGCCATTCGCTTGTGTTTCAGATAACTATTGAAGTCCTTCCAACTTGGAGGCAACTTCTCAATGATGAAATAGATTTGGAGAGTCTCTCACATCACCATCTTCTCGGCTATCAGCTCATTGATCATCATTTGAAGACCTTGAGCTTGACTCAACACAGACTTGACATCAACCATCTTGTATTCGAGGAGCTTGCCAACGACCCACTTCTTGGATCCAACTTCCTCACCCCTATACTCTTGGTCAAGAGTTTCCCATAGCACCTTAGACGGATCCTTCACTTGATACACATTCCAAACGGAGTCGTGAACGCTATTCAAAATGAGGTTGCAACAAACATACTCCTTAGAGTGCCATTCCACAATAGCATCTAGGACTTCCTTAGTGCTTTTCTTAACCACAACTGGACGATCTTCGCGAATGCAGCGTTCCAAACCCATAGTGGGCAAGTAGAAGAGCACCTTCTGTTGCCACATCTTGAATTTCATACCATTATTGAAATTCTCGGGTTTCTCAGCATGAGAAACAATCACAAGAGGTGTCACCCCAGGGGTAGTCCTAGCAACGTCATTGCTCGACATGGTTCTGGGATTCATAACCAAAACCAATTAGTTTGGAAAAACTTGAACACAAAATTCGAAAAAATATCATTGAAAACATAAGCATAAATTTCGAATAGTATTTAATCAAGTAATTTCGAAATTAATCGAAATTAATTTTGTATTTAATTTCGCACACAAATTAGGCATGCAGATATGCAATTTCTCTCATGGATTTGGCATATATGCAATTTCTCTCATGGATTTGACATGCGAATTTAAGCATCCCAAGACATGTAATATTCCATTGCATTTGTTTATACATGAACGCATGCATGGAAAATTCTACTAAAATTCTACATGCGATCATATATATCATATATATGGCAAGTCTTTATTCGATTGGACAATAATCACATGGCATACAAAACTGTCATACGGAATCCATCATAATCCGTTAGTCGGCATATAAATTTTCGCAATCAGTATAGCTTAATAATAATCCTTCCTTTTTGATCATATATTAATTATATCATGCGAAAATTAAATAATGAAAATTGAATAAATAATTTAACGTATGCGAGAATAATAATCTTTTATTAATCATTCAAGCATACAATCGCAAATTTTAAATTACAAATAATCAGAGCATAAATCACAAAGTGAAGAAATCACGAGTAAACTCACTGCCCTTTAAATGAATGAGTCCCGTCGTGGACATCGTTTCTCATGATAAAACCATCGCATATAACAATTAACACATAAGAGTTACCTGGAATTCACTCAAGGCCCGAATGACTATCACGGACAGATCAACAGACAGAAACTTCAAGAGAGAGAAAGAGGTGAGACTCAAGTTTAGAATAAATGAGGAATTTGAGAATGGTGTGAGTTTCATTACTAATTTAGATGCTCTATTTATACTACTCTAAGAGACCCTAGTCATGAAAACGTGATATTCTAATTTTCTGTAGTTAGAGAAAAATATTCTCCAATCACCAACTCATCAAATCCGAAAATATTCCAAGAATACTCGAATCAAATCTGCTAGAAATGGAAGAATTATCTGCTTAATATTCTTCGGCGCATTAAATATGGTAAACCGCATATTTATTTACGACAAAATATTTCACAAAAATATGAAAGTATTTCATTATTATCTTTTAAGAATTACACACAAGCAATTCCATATATATTACGCTGTTGGGCCTTCTAGAGACTTCCACGCGGTCCATACGCGTTTAGACAGTCCAGAGAAAAATATAGTTGGGCCAATTTTCGCCCATTTTTTCTCTTTCAAGTGTGACATTTCGAACATCCATATATCATTCACCATTGATATGTTTTGAAAGTTTAAATAGTCAATTTTATAATACTCTAAAAGGAGAACCCAAAAATAACATTTACCGATCCTAAATCTGTTTGAGTCCCACTCAAAATGATGCGCAAAAGTTGACGAAAATCAACTTTTTCACCATCATTTTTCCAACAATAACTATAAATGCTAATTTACAAGGCATTCCTCAAAAAGTTTACTAAGAAAAATGAAGCAAAGCACAGCACGCTGTGAAATATTGAGATGGTACTCAATACAAACATTTTAGACCGAACTTTCCTATATTAATTATGACACTTGATCCTCGCCAAATACTTGGCGACAAAACTAAAACCTACTCATTCCGTCCCTCTATAACTGTCTTGCCTCTTCTTTTTTTTTCCAATGATAAAGTTAGCCACCAGTATAAATTGTGAAGAAGGAGCATGCTATAAAGGATAGACAATGAATAAAAATGAATGACATACCTTCATATTTATAGTACTTAAACCCTAACCATCATTGCATGTAACCAAAACTCTTATTATATACGTATTAAATGACAATATTGACCAAATCATGATGAAACTCTATTGGGTTAAAGTAACCCAAAGATATTCTTTAATGAGTTGGGTTGCGACCCTACTCTAATTTCATAAGAGTATCATCAATATTGAAAATAGGGAAACGTGTATAAATAACCATATTAAATTTCAAAAGTACAGATATGGGTGTTCATGAATCAGTCTGGGCCGGTAAAATGTACCAAGTTGGACCGGAATACAAAGACCGAAAACGGATATATAGAATTCCATTCCGATCTCCATTCCAAGGTTTATAAGGATTCCGGGTTCGGGTCAGGTCCAGTCCAAAACCAGATTTTTTTGGTCCGGAACGGATGAACCTGTAACTTACTCTTACGTATATATTTTTATGTATTTATTATAAATTTATACACTAGTTTAGATATATTTCCGTTGAGCTAGTACTCTTTCAGATTTTGAGGAATTTTTTTTCTTCAATAACTTCTAGTTTATTATCTTTTAAAAGCAGAATTTTAATTAATATTTTCCAACACCATTTTTAAAATAAAATAATAAAGTTTTTACTAAATCCGATCCAACCGGTCCGAAACCGGATTAATTTGGTCCGGTTCCAATCCTAAACAATCACTAACCGGTCTGCTTCTCGGTCTAAGCTTTTTCGTGATTCCGCTTCCTGTCCGGTCCGTTCTGGTTTTTGACTGACGAACACCCCTAAGTATAGATATAACTCTGTGAAATTTGAAAGGTGCAAAATTAACCATAATTTTTTAGCAATGGTGCAATTATACTCAAATTGCACTATTCTGGCGCTGGCTAAAAGAATTAAGGCATTGAACTAATCTAAAAGGACAAAAATACCACTAAGTTTAAAACTAAAATTTATGAGGCTCTGCTGCCAGTCAATGGTGGTCAATGCCGGATCGTTGTCGGTCGCCGTCGCAAGCTGATGGCGTGTTAGATCAGTACTTTTATTAATTAGAAAGGGCTAGATCCGCACTTTAGTAAAAACATAGAGCGTTAAATTAACACTAATGCAAAAAAAGATTGATTCAAGTTAGCACTATCATAAAATAACTTTTTTTAGGAGAGTTCACTCCTTATTAATATGTCTTCATTACAACTTCATATCTAATGTATCATAAATATATTTATAATTTGATGTTAATTTCTAATTAATTTTCAATAATCCCTCTATCCCAGATAAATTGACATATTTTGACTTTTGGAAATTAAATGAATCAATTTTCAACTACTCCCTTTGGCCCTCTAAATATGACCTCTTATATAATGGCACGTGGTTTTGTAAGAGGTGGAATGAGTGGAGGAAACTGTATTGGGAGAGTATTTCCGCTTAAAATAGAGTGAATTGAGTGGATGAAAATAATATAGAATTTTCCAAAAAAGGAACGAGCCAAAATAAAAAATCATCCTGAAATAGGAAGTGAGCCATTATAAGAGAATAGGAGAGAGTATTAATATTTTTATTTATGTGTGTAAAAATATTCTGAAATAATATTTTAAAAATATATGTGATGATGAATCTAACAACATTTAACATAATAATAGTCTTGCATATATTATAATAGAATTTATTGGTCGAATTTGACTCAGTTTGACTTCTAAAAGTTAAAATATGGCAATTTATCTGGGACGGGGGAGTATACAAATTTGGTCTCCATAATGAAAAATTGATTCTATCCCTAGCTGTATCTGTGTAGCAATATGTGTCGATTTCTAATTACAAAGTTACCAAATTTCACAAGGAAATTATTTACAGAAATTTTTGAATTTCCTTCGGAAAGTATTTACCAAAGTTTCTTACTTCTGTAACAAAAGCATACAAATTATAAATATATTTATGATATATTGGATCATGAAGTTGTAATGAAGACATATTTATAAGGAGTAAACTCTCCTAAAAAGATTCTTTTATGATAGTGCTGATCTGATCTATTATTTTTACATAAGTGCTTATCTAACCCTATTATTTTTACATAAGTGCTGATTTAACCATATTTTTACTAAAGTGATAATCTAACCCTATTTTCTTATTAATAAAAGTACTGATCTAACTCGACCACATCAGCCGACAAAGGTTCAGAGTTAACCGCCGTTGACCGATGTTGACCACCGCTGACCGACTTTGACCACTGTTGACCGGCGTTGACCATCGTTTACTGCATTGACCACCGCTGACTAGCGGCGATGACCGGCGGAAGGGTTAGAGCACTTTTTTGGGAAGAGTAATATCCATTTTTTCCATTTTTATTTTTTTCCGATGGGTATAATGGCCATTTTAAAGAATTTCAGCCAGATTTTGGTTGGTAGGGTTAGATTGACACTTTTGACCAAAATATAAGGTTAGATTTTCATGTTCAGATTTTACAAGGTTATATTGGTAATTTAAACCAAAACATAGGGTTAAAATGTAATTTTATAATTGTTATAATTGTTTAGGTAATTTTATGTTTATTTTTCTTTATTGTAACAAATTTTTTTATAACTTTAAAAAATTAAATGTATAAAAAATTATAATTTTATTTATTAAATTTTTTTGTAATTAATAACCATTAGTCCAACAAAAAACTTTCTATAACGTATATCCGCCTGTATGCTTGTATAAATCTTACTAGGTAATACCCGTGCCAATGCACGGATCTATAAATAATAATATATAATTTATAGTTCTAATAACTAATAAAATTATTCTATATTTATAAGACAATTGTACACAATTTTTTATTTAGAATAAATTTTTATACTAATGTAATAGATAAAACCTGTGCTGATGTACAAATTTATAGCGAAAATAAATTTATAGCATAATTTATAGCTCTAATAAGTAAATAATTTTGGTATATCTATATGAGAATTACACACGATGCAGTATTTAAAATAAATTAATATATCTCATTATATTATATGTGTCTGTCTCTTGAAAGACGGTATTTCCATAAGTTATGAAAAGATCAAGGTTTAAACTACAAATTAGAAGAAATTAAGATAAAATTTTTGGGTTGCATTAATCAGGTCATAGATTTATAACTACTACACGTTGAATAATAAATTTTTAATATTGCAATTAAAATCTTTTTACCTTTCTACAATTCTAATTCAACTCCGTCTTTCCATATGCCTAATGAAATGTGGTCTTTTCCAAAACTTTGCCATATTATATTATATTTAATTTTTTCTTAAAAATGAACTCATCTTTGTCGTTATATAATAATTAGTTGTTTTATATTTAAGTGAAAATAATATATATAGGAAAATATTACCTTTAGTCTAGGAATACTTTATATTATAAAACACATAGTGATAAAAATATGAAATATTTGTTGATAATGAATCAATCATCATTTAATAAAAGTTAAAATGATCTATCTTTGGAAAGGAAATGAGAAAGCTATTCATAGTTATAAATATGGTTGTAATATTACATATGAAAAAAATCAAAACTAATATTAAAAATATGTTAGCTAAGTTTATTGTACAATTTAAGTTAGAGTGGGTGTTCTAACAGGATGCATGTCCATAAGTTTATAAACAGTTCACTGTATTTTTTTACCTTATACATTGCATTTGTTAAATTACATTATTTTTATAATATTTAACAATATTTAAAATTTTAACAATATTTTTAAAAATTAAAAAATTTAACAATATTTTTATATTTTATATTTTATATTTTCACATTGAATTACACATTATTACTTGTTTTAACTTTTAAGATATAATGTTAAAATTTTATATAAAATTACAACATTTAAGGTAAAATGCCATAAGCTTATGGACATACCACCTTTCCCGAGACTTTCTCTTTAAGTTATACAATATATAAAGAAATATGGTGGATACTTCATAATTTAATGAGACCT
>JAULKM010150503.1:0-17312 GCA_032355605.1 Rubia tinctorum | reverse complement strand
CATACTCATCTAGCAAGATTAACATCACATTACATAACAAGAAGTTCTAATTCCATGTTCTTGGATTTTCATGTCAATGAGCTAAGAAATTGTGCACATCTCTAATCTCCTAACACTTAATCATACAAACACTTCATATTCTCAAACAACCCCTTACATAAATGAAGTAAAGCACAACATTCATAGTACAATAAATACTTCACAAGAAATGCTCATGAAAGAGATAAAATAGAGTCTCACTACATGAGTTTGGAAGCTTCAAACAATTGCTCCCAAGTGATGAGTTTAGCTAATACACATCATACTAACATTCATATACAAATCCATACATAAACAAAGAGAGAAATGAAGAGCTAGGGTTTACAATGGAGGATTTTCGGCCAAGATATAAGTTGGAGAATGAAGATAAGAGATGCAGATATTTACAGTACAAGTTGGTGAGAAGAATAGTCCAAGTGGGTTAAGGGTGCGCGGCCGCGCGGTGACATGGATGCTCGGCCGAGGATTCTGGACACTGGACCAAGGCTTCTGGGCACTGGTGACATGGTCTCCCGAGCGCTAGTGCACGGGCAAGGCGCCGACACACGCGGGAGTTCGCTGGGGCGCGTGGGCGTTGGAAACCACGCGCGCGGTTAAGGGGAGCTGGGCTGAAGACACAGACCGGGGGGGCTGAGTGTGCAAAAGCACACGTGGGGGCAAGGAGCGCCCGCATGGAGGCCGCGTGCTGGGGCGCGTGGTTGAGATCGAGCGGCCGTGCTGCGCTGCGCGGACTGGGACGCGCACTGTGGTGGAGTAGAGCGCGTGGGCGCGCGGCCACTCGGGTTGGTCGTGCATTTCTGAGCTGGGGGCTTGTCCTTCTCGTTATTTTGGGCATGTGGCCGTGTGGTTGGGCGCCCGGGCCGCACGCCTGGCCTTCTTCACCCGACCGGTTGACTGGCCGATCTTCGGTTGGTCATCACGGGTGAACCGTTGAGCCGATTCAGGAGTTCTTGTAGTCGATTTCATAGTGCTCGAGAAGAAGAATCCAATAGTTCCACCCTAAGATATTGGTTCTACCTGGAATTTTCCCGGAACTTGGTTCAAACTTCCGAATCACAATTCCTCCGCTGCTTTGTCTTCTACCACGTCTTGACTTGTGGCCTTCAATATTCTACCATCCTTGCGAATGGCCTTCAATAAAATACTCCTAAGTGCTTACGATCAATCTAATAATTAAGCTTACAAAAAGGAATCTATATGCTCGTAAGGACCAAAAATCCATTAGACTCAAACTAGGTTGCATAATGAAGGATTTAGATACGAAAACCGAAAACGGTTATCTAAACCCCTTATGATGGAAACCTACCTAAATCTTGCAATCTTCTAACAAAAAGATAACAAAAGAGATGTTAAATACTTTGGAAAATACATGCATTTGACGTCTCGTCACGATCCCTATAGAAATAACAAGTATCCCATTTTCGGAAAAATATTCTCCCAACATTGTCCCTAGGTCTAAAATTGAAACTGAAAACCTAAAAGAAAAACCATAAACTTCTATCATAATCAGAGAACTAATTCAAGCACCACATTCCTATAAATTTCAATACAAACTCCATACCAGGAAGAAAATGAGTCAATAAGAGCATACAAACTTGTGAACAAATCAGTTGAAAAATGTTACCTTGTGTAGGGTTTTGTTTCTCTTCTCCTTTGAACATAATCTGACAAAGGAAATGTTGAACAAGAATTCAGTGGTTGTTTTGGAGAAATATATGTAATTGACAGTGGTTTTGGGTTGAGATTCAATAGTTTTATGATCGTTTTTTTCCAAAGGGGAAGCTTTGAGTGCGACATCAAGTTTGGGAATGCGAGTGGGTTGAGAGTTGGTAGTTTATATACTTAGCAGCAAATGGTGTCATTTTAATCTGACGTGCAACGTCATAATACATTTTGCATTGGACGACATATACAAATAACGAAATGCGAAGTCCTTGTTCATACGTACTGGACCTGGGACTCAAATTATTTTTGGTGGGCTTGAACCAGAGTGACGTGAATCATTAATTAGCGAAGTTGCAGACATAATCAATGAAGCTGAAGTTTGACGGACATATTAAAGACTTTGTACTTCAATAAATATGGGCCGAATTGTATAACTAGCCTAAACATTGAAACAATGTGGGCTTGGACAATAGTGGGTTGAAAACGCATAACACGATGTCGTTGTAGCATGTTATCAAGGCAAAAAAACAACCCAATATTCAAGCGACATCACACGTATTGAGTGGGGATTTCATCCCAAAATCAATATTTGCGAGCCCAAAGGCTAGGCCGAATTAAATATTATGGAAATAGTATTCCATGGAATAATTAATAATAAAAGTATCAGTAAAAGGAAACAATTTAATATGGCTATATCTGTTCTTTAAACTTCATCAGAATTGAATGGGTATTGGTAAAACTCTTACTCGTATAATAATGTTGACTTATTTTGGGCTAAAAAGAATGACCTTACTTAACTGTCATACTGGTATATTTTTAGTCCTGTCTGACGATGGATGTGACATGTATTTACGAATCTAACCCTCGAACTGGTTATTATCAAACCATCAATAATAGAATAGGGTTGACTATTTGTGTGATAAAAAAATGTAATTAGTAGAGATGTAATCTTGATCATCGATAGGATAATGTTTTAACACTAACTCATGTAATATGGTTGACTATTACTTGTCCTAAAATAAAAACCCTAAGTAATTTTTTGAACAAAAATATTTTAGCCCTGAATGACATCGGCATGACTGGCCTTCACCAATATTAATGGTCGAACGAGTAATTGTCAAACCCTCACTCAAGTAATGAGGTTGACTAATCGTGGGATTTAAAGTAAAACCCTAGGTAATAAAAATTGTTGGTAAATATTTAGGCCATGAATGAGACTCGCTATGTCTTATGCTCAACCATCTTAGTCACCGAACAGGTTATTATCAAACCCCCAATCGTGTAAAATATGGTTCACTATTATTGTGCTTAAACTAAAAACCTTATGTAATTGAAAATGCTGATATATTTAGGCCAAGAATAAGATTGGCTATCGTACTGGCCTTCACCAATCTTAGACATCAAATGGTTATTGTCAAACCCTCATACATGTAATACAGTTTACTATTCGTGGGTTTTAAATGAAAAACCTATGTAATTGCTCGACATGATTACTTTTGGCCTCAAATGACATTAGTAATGAATATTTACAGGCCTTCAACAATCTTAACCGTTGAACAGATAATGTTCAAACCCTTACACGTGTATTAGGGTTGAATATTAGTTGGCTTAAAATGAAAACACTATGTAACCAGTAAAATGGATTTTTTTTCTAGAAATGAATTAAGAACAAGCTCTGTGAACTTTATTATGCGACATCGCATCAGTCCTCTTTCATAGAGAGTGTAGGTCAAATAGTTGGTGACGTCGTTCATTAATGGGGAATGGGCCATTTGTTCCATCCACATGCCCCTTACATTTCAAAAAACCATAGGCACTACCGACATCTCGATGTACATCTTGTCTCCCGAGTTTTGATCGACATTGCTGCAACGTCATACATATATATGAGACTGAACTATCAGACTGATTTTGACTCATAAGGAGACCTAATATACTAGCGACCGACATGTCGTATGACATATGCAATGTCACAGCACTGGCGGGAGAATAGTTTAATGTGTCATACTTGGTAAAAAAACCCGAAACACTTGGAAACTACATTTATTGCAAAAAAATGATGCCCTCCCCCTTCAATGACCAAAAAATTCTTCAACTCTATTTCCTTTCCCCTCCAAAAAAAAACCACCAAACACACCGAAATCCAAAACCATTATTGAAGCCAAATGGATAATCTAAGGAAAAAGGAAGAGGTCCGCATGGGAGGGGATTCCATGAATAAAAAAGAGTGGTAAGGTTCCATCTGTCTAACTTGACGTGATCATATTGTCAATGGTAAAATCCCTTGGGATTGATTATTGAATTAGTATTTAATATGGCTATGTATCATGCTTTTTTATCTACTTTCTTTTAGATTGTGAACTATACATGTAGGGTTCTATAGTATAATTAAAAATGTAATTTTTCCACGTGCATTTGGTGTACCACATATGGAAGCTTGCTAATGGTGGTTTTTTTTATATGCAGCGGACATCAAGTGTTTAATTTTCATCATTATCTAGTGGTGAAGATAAACTTCAAGAGATATGTATTTTATGTATCATGCAAAAAGGTGACATGTTTGTGATGTTGTGATGACTACATCTTATATTATTTACCTATTGAATGTTACCTCCTATGTTTAACACGTTAGTGTGGATTTAATGTCCATCAAAATGGTTGAATTTTTTTATAGTATAATGCATTCATAATTTAATATTGTATTTAATTAACTTTATTAGTAGGTCTTGTTGTGGTGAACCCCGATAAGAGAAATGGCCTGAAGAAGGGAGGGATGTGAATGGATCGAAAGACATAAGCAAGGTCGGGGTTGGAAATTTTGAAATTATTTTTATAAACATGGTGGAGAAAGGTATGAAATATCCTATGAAGTTTGATCATATCAGGAATGCCATAGTCGAGGAAAAATATTGGTGGTCTAGTAACATAGGATTAATTGTTAGGAAAAAGGTAGATATTTTCTTGTATGAGTCATGACCTCATGTTGATGATGCTTACTAGGACAAACTATGGAGGGTCATTCAGTTTTCCTTCTAAATCGAGTGTGATGATATGGCAACACTGAGGAAGAGAATAATATGGATCTTCGGTGAAAGATGGAGAGATTTCAAAGCCAAATTGTCTAGGGATTACATGTTCAGTAAGAAGAAGAATTGCAACCCAAGATTTAAGCATCCATTCATAAGTGAATCGATTTGGAAGGTTTATTTTTCAAGAAAACTAGCAGACGAAGAATCGTTAAGGATTTTACATTAATGGTCTTTTTTTTGATGGAAAATATGGCAGTATATTAACCAAACAGCAACCAAAAACAAAGTTTAGGCCTTCACTCTTAGCCCTTTACAAGCTGCAAATTAGTGCACAAAAACTAATTACTTTCATCTAGCCAGCATTCCTCCATTTGCATTCAGAGTTAATCAAATCAGCCAATAACTCTATTTCCTGGTTTTTAGTCTTGAAGATCCTTTGGTTTCTTTTGATCCACAGCTGGTAATAAGCAGTAGTATACACCTGCAGCTTGCTCCAATTTCTTCTGATCATGAGCTGATACAACAGCTTCTTCAGTCCCCTTAGATTTCCTGTTGTTCTCAAGTTCAGCTTCTTCAGCAAAGAGTCAACAAAATGGCATTTAATGAAAAGATGGCCTGCATTTTCTTTTCTCCCTTTACAGAAACTGCAAACATTCCCTCCTGATATAATCTTGAATCTCTCCAATCTGTCAACTGTGGCCAGTCTTCCTTTGAATAGCATCCACAAAAATACCTGTGTTTAGGTATTATTTTGGGGTGCCATAGTAGTTTTTCCATGTACTCCTTCTGCCTCCCTCCTTTGTGGATGTTGTATGCTTCCCTGATGTTAAATCTGCCATTTTTTGTATGCAATCATCAATCTGATCGAGCATTTGAGTCTTCAATCCAGTAATTGTTCTCTACCCCCAGCTGTGTGATTGTGATCCTTTGTATTTCTTGTAGTCCTGGCCCTTGATATAATATGCATGTACCCACTGTACCCATAATATGTCTTTTTTGGAGCAAACATCCCATATCAGCCTGCATAATGATGCTTTGTTCTGTAGGGCGGAGTTATGTAGGCGCTCACCGGTGGCTTTGGAATGGGTTTTCTTCCCAAGGTCTCCGTCATACCAGAGTTGCTTGAGTAAGACAACGGTGGAGACTTTTCAAGATATGGAGAAGTGGCCTCGCTTAAATACAATGGTGCAAGACAATGAGGAGGGCAAAGGAGTTACGTGGAGACGAGTGGGAGACATGGGGAGTTATGGAACTGCCTTAGTTAATGGAGGACGCAACGTTGAGGGTGGAAGGCAAAGTAACTGACGTCAGTTTGGTTTCAAGGGTTTATATATTGTCACCATTACATGGGTATAAGGAGGGCGTACCATGCTAAAAATAAAAATGAAATATTTTGATAGAGGAACCGGTGCAAATGTAATAATATATCGGTGATAATTTATGAAGATATTGGTGCCTGTTAAAACTAAAGCAGCTGCTTCAGGCTGCTTTAAATTCCAATTTTCAAACTGATAGTCAATGGCGGATCTAGGGTGGGGGCACCAGGAGCACGTGCCCCCACTAGCCCCACTAGCCCCACCTTAATGCTTAATAGTCACAAATTTGTATATATTTTTTAAAATTTAATCGTACATGTGTTCCCAATATTTATAAGTAAATTTTAAGCAACATTAAATAAATTTATTAATTGTGTAACTTTTCACGTTCCTATTTCAATCAGCATCATAAATTTCAGACTTGATACAAGTATTTTTTTTATAAAAAAATCACTTTATATTTTATTACAACTACGATTGTGTACGTAGGACTTAAAGACCCCCATGTAATGCTCGAACACGTACATCCAATGCATCTCCATAGGACCTCATATTCTGATTTACCTAACCACATGGACAACGAGATGGACCATAATGTCAAATAATGTTGGGGGAAAGTACTTCTCAAATAAACACAGCACTAAAATCCCCTCACGTTCGAAATCATCAAGCTTTTTCCTGTTAATATTATTACGACAAATGGATTTGGAGAAAAAACACATGCGCATGATGCAAAATCCCACCTCCTCCTCCATAACACCTTGGATAGCAATGGGCAAGATCTCTTACATCAAGAATGACAACCATGTGATTTCAAAGCATTCAGACGCAATTCATCATTCACAAACCGACTTACATTGGAACAATAGTCAGACGATACCTTCACCCCCTTAACACACTCATAACCTAACTTCCTCCCAGTTATTGAAAGGCTGTAAGAGGCTGGTGGCAAGTACGTCCACTTACCTTTCACCCCGGAGCTAAATAAAATCTTATACCTAGTTCAACCAAGTCCTTCCTTGGGTTCAAGTTAACCTTGGTCTTGCCAGGAATGTTAAGGAGAGTTCCAATTAAACTCTTACACACATTCTTCTCTATATGATACACATCAAGGCAGTGGCAAACCTCCAAATTTTCCCAATACGGAAAATCAAAGAAAATTAATCTTTTCTTCCATGGTCCATCGTTAGGGGAAATTACCTACGATATATTTTTTCCAAAGACACCATTTAACTTCCTAACCTTGTTGTGGATGGCTAAACCACTCAATATTTTTGGGGCCTTCCTCGTTCCCCTCCCGTCAATGAAATGAATTGCATCATATCGTAACTTGTGCTTTATAGGGAGAAATTTCTGATAGCCAAGATACATGTTCTTCCGACCATTCTTTAGTTGATGGAAATCAGTACCTTCCTCGCACATAGGACATGCCTTGTGACCCTTAACCACATAACATGAATGATTACCATAAGCTGGAAAATCATTTATAATGCAAAAATGTATGACCTTCAAATTGAACTTGGTCCCACGATAACTGTCAAACACATCAATACCGCCGGACCACAAAACCTTCAAATCTTCAATGAGGGGGTAGATAGGTATTGATGTCATTATTTCTTGGTCTTTCATTTCTTATGATTATGCTTGCATGGGATTAGGATGTGCAACTGATATGTCCATATTATACGATGATTTTGGGATCTTTTGTACTCATTTTGGTATGCTTTTGTTCTTTGGATACTCTATTCTACCTTGAAGTTCTATTACTAGAGTTAAGAGCGACTTTAGCGCACTTATCACTTTTAATAAGGATTTTGTGGGACAAGGTAATGGTTTGAAGATTTGAAGACAATGAAAACTATTTTTTGAAGACAATGAAGACCATGAAAACCTTAAAATGGGAAGAGGATACAACTACACTTAGACAAAAAGAAGACAATATGAGAGAGCAGCTTACTATGCCCGTCGCGAGTCGCGACGGACCACTGCCCAGATATACTTTTTGACTTTTTTGTACTATAAATACTCTTTTATCTTCTCTCTTTCCATAACTCTTCCTCCCCGATCCCATAGCCATAAAACCCTAGTTTTTCACCATTTTCATCTTGATTTTATGTTTGAATTTCTATTGTTGTTTAGTATGAATTCTAGTAGCTAAAATTAGTCTTGGGAGGAATTGATTAAGGCTTCCCAGCCTATGTTTTGAGAAATTTATATGAAGCTATTTAATGCTTTGCTATTGTGCATTTATTGTTCTTGAATGTTAGTTGTTTAAAGCATTAATAGTGCTAGATGTTTGAGTATATGAATTGCTTGTATGATTACTTGTTAGGGTTTGGAGAAAATAGCTAATTCTCCTTTCTTTTGATATGAAATACAAGGGCATGAATTAGAGCTTCTAATATGGTTGATGATTTTATGAATGCTAGATAAATGTGATAATGTACAATTATTTATCATGTTTGTTTTGTGTAGCAAATGGGAGAAGTTTATGAACGTTGAACATTTTTGACTAATCTTATATAAATGCATGAATTGGTTCAATACTTAGACACGGTGTAGTGTTTATAAGTGTTACCAAGCATGTTGATTCTTTGTACTTAATGCCACTAATGGGATACTTTTAGGCGTTGAATGACTAAAATGGTCATTAGTGAGGTTTAGCGAGAGATATCGAATTCACTCTTGTAAACTACTATCAAAGAAGGGTAGAAGATTTATCTTCACAACAAGCAGTGAAAGTATTGTATAGGTTGTATGTTCGATGATAGATAAGAGATTTGGAAGTGGAAATCAATTGCGTCCGAGGTCCCGTAACTTTTGTGTAAACTCTTCTTAGTAGTTTTTTGCATATTTAGTAGATTTACATTGCTTGCTAGTTAACTTGTCTTTAAATTGATAACTTAGAAAAACCAACCCAACCTCTCCCCCCCCCCCTCTTTACAAGTTTTTATATATATTCATATCTTTATATATAGCGTAGTGTTCACCTTTATATGTGAAAACCCTTAAGAAAATCCCTCTTCTTTGTGAACAACCCCAATTTTCCACTATCGTGAAAACCCTTAGGAAAATCTCTCTTCTTTGTGAACGACCCCAATTTTCCACTATCTACTTAATTGTATTTAGTAAGCATTTAGGGCTTTAAAATTGTATCTTTCAGAGGTACGACGATGACCTCCCAACAAATAACTGGTTTCAATATATAATCTAGAACTATGATCCGTTCCTTGGGGTATAAAACTGCGTGTTTCCATCCCTTTTAAGCGGCACGCACGGTGCCTCATGAACCATAAAATAACGTGTTTCCATCTATTCTAATGGTAAGGTCCATGCAAATCTGCACGGCTCATGCCCCATGAACCATAAAATTGTACGGTTAATTGGCATGAACCGTACGCCAATCTGCACAGCTTGTGTCCTACACCAATTAAATGCGTGTTTCAATGCCTTTGTTTTTCCCCTTTTTTTCTCTCTCTCTCCCACCTATAAAAAGCCTCCATTTTCATCCATATCTTCTTGAGCCCAATTTAGATCTCCAAAACCCTAGTTTTTCATTAGTTTTTCTTAGTTTCTTCACCTTTTCCATGGGTTCTTATTGATCTATGATGGGTTTTCATAACCTAGCTTAGATTCTTTTTATTAGAAGGTTTGATTTATAAATAGGAGGGGGGTTTTCATTTTGGTACTTTTCACTTCTCTATTTCTTCATTTCATATCATTTGTGTATTTTGAATCCATGTGTTTGGTCTTAGTAGATTATTTTATGACTTGGGATTATTTTGTTAACATATTTTAACATTTGATTTGTGAGACTTGAATATTCATATATGTATATATAGGGGTAGGTTCAGGTGAGAACACCCCCTTAATGTGAGAACATCCTCTTATGTGAGAATAAATCTAAGCCATTCAACTAATTGATCTTATGACTTTAATTTATTCATGTGTTACTGAAAATAAGTCTGGACCATTTATCTGGGCATGTCTTCAATTTAATCTGGACCACGGCTCATCTAATATGATTTCAATTTACCCATTTAAACTGGACAACTTCCTCATTTGTTATAGCCCACGAAGAAAATATACAGTGTATTGTATGGAAACCTTTTTTTGTAACCATCGTCGATTTCATTACCCATTTTTTGTAAGTGGCTAATTTGACTACCAGCATTGTTTAATAATTAGTTAGACGTTTCCTTTTTTTGAGTTCGTCTCTTGAAAGATGGTCTTTCCATAAGTCATGGAAAGACCAAGGTTTAAAGTACAAATTAAAATAAATGAAGATAAAAATTTCTAGTTGCATGAATCAGGTTATAAACTTTATAACTACTACAAGTTTCATAATAAAATTTTAATATTGCAACTAAGAATTTATATATATTATTATTATTCTAATTAAACCCCATCTTTCCATAAGCTTATGGAAAGACGGTCTTTCCCAAGACCCTGCCTTATATTTTTAAAAGCACACGCCCTGCATATATATATATATATTTAACCTGATGAAAAGTATTACAAGCATCATTCCTTCACACTTATCATTATTTTTGTTAATGCTTTACCTTTTTATTATTATCTAATTCAATTTCGTTTCACAAATCGAATTATAAAAGAAACACCTACATATTACATTTGAAACACTTACAAGCAATAGTTAAAGCACCTATATGTTACGTTTGAAAAACTTAATTACAAGTAATGGTTAAATCACCTATATGTTATGCTTGAAACACTTAATTACAAGCAACGGTCAATGGTCAAAGCACCTACATATGAAATTTTAATCTCTTAAAATCAATGGTCAAAGCACCTACGAATTCACCTCTAAGCACCAAATTATTTTCGTATCACATGCAAGTTATAAAAGAAACACCTACAACTTACATTTGAAACACTTACAAGCAGCAGTTGAAACACCAAGGAGTTGTACTCTAAATACCAAATTATTTTCGTAGAACATGCAAGTTATAAAAGAACCACCTACAACTTACATTGAAGCACTTACACGCAGCAGTTGAAGCACCTAGGAGTTGTACTCTAAATACCAAATTATTTTTTTAACACATACAAGTTATAAAAGAAGAGGTTACATGTTATATTTGAAACACTTAAAAGTGTTAGCCAAAGCACTTACGAGTTGTACTCTAAGAACCCACACACAAGTTATAAAAGAAGTACCTACACATTCTATTTGAAGCACTTACAAACGATGGTTGAAACAATAACGAGTTGTACTCTATGGACTAAATTGTTTCGTAGCACATACAAAAAAACACCAACTTATTATTTTTGAAATATTTACAAGCGATAGTTAAAGCACCAACCAATTATACTCTAACCACCCAATGATAAATGGTGGAGTGTCCAAAGGCACCACCAAAACATGAAAAGAAGGCACCATGTTCCAATAACCTCATCTAATAACCTTAAATATTCAAAACATGGAAACAAGGCACCGCCAAACATACACATTTCCATATCATTTTACAATTAAAAAAAAATAAATACACATGTTTAAACTACTAAAATACGGGGGGAAATAAATAAAACAAAATACAATCTTCACATGTAAGCTAGCAAAAAAATCAAATTCAAGGAGGGTAGTTTTAAAAAAAACAACTTCCAACTAATCGAATTCTGGTTCACGAGTACAAATTAAGGTTTGTATTAGCGATTCGGATTCGGAAATAAAATGGATCATATCTGAATGCACATGTAATTAATATGGATGGGTCAATGATGTGTTAACCGGATCTGGTTGGGTCCGCAAATTTATTGTACATTCAGTAATTCCGAAATTGTCTCAATCGTTAATATAATTTTTATGTGGTCATGATTTGTTAAAGTAATTAAATTAATGGTTAGGATTTGTTCTCACATAAGGTAGTTTTCTCACATAATATAGGTGTTCTCACATGATCCTAATTATATATATATATATATATATTTCACTATAAATTATCATGCTTAGTTTGTGTTTTAGGTTATTTCCATAATTATTGTATTGAATATGATTAAGGTGTACACCTAGTTAGATTCTTGCGTGATTTATTGCTAGGCTTTGTAAATAGCTTCGAAGCGTTACATTATTACGACTTGCTTGAAACCTTTAGAGTACCTGGGGGAAACACAAACATGTGAGCTACTGGTGTGGTAATAGGGTTGGGTATTGTTAAATTCCCAACTGGGGTCATAGGTTAATACTCGAGGGTTAGATTCTTATTTTGTGCCGACTGAGCGTTAAGCCAACATTAGAGTTATCATAAGGTACTAATGTCCTAAGTGGTACAAAATGGGCTTATGATGAGTATTCATGGTGAAGGTTCTGATGGTCCATGCAACTAATGGGTTTAACATGCTACCGTGACACAACACGGAATTATTAACCTCGGTAGTGAGGACTAGAGTCGCCGCTATAAGCGTTTCTCTATGTTTCATAAAAAGTAAAATGCATATATTTCTAAGGAATTTAACATCTCTTTTTTTATCTTTTGTTTGGTAGATTGCTATATTTAGGTGATTTTACATTACAAGGGTTTAGATGACCATTTGTGGTTTTCATATCTAAATCCCTCATTTTGTAGCTTACTTTAGATCTAATGGATTCTATGTCTCTACGAGAATCTAGATTTGATTTTGTGGGCTTTTATTTGTAGAGTTCTTTTAGGCACTTTGGACGGTTTAGAAGGTCATTTGCAAGACTGGTAGTAGAATGTAGAAGGTTATTTGCAAGACTAGTAGTAGAATGTAGAAGGCCATTTGCAAGGATGGTAGTAGACTGAAGGCCATGAGCTAAGCACGTGGTAGTAGATGGATGCATCGAAGAAAAGGAGTCAAGTCTGGAAGAAATGAAGACTGGTATGGCCCATGTAGTTTTGCACGGTTCATGCTAAGACAAGTGCTAGGGAGACTAAGTTCTAGCATGGGGCACGAGATTTTGCATGGCCCACACACTCAAAAGTTGAAGATCCAGGACTCCAGTCTGTGGCCCTTGAGCTTTTGCTCGACCGCATGCTCAGAAGACGAAGACTCCAGACGGAGTCCCACGTGTTTTTGCATGGGCCGCACGTTTAGTTTGCTCACATAAGGACCTCCAGTCCGCGACCCACGTTCTTTTGCGCGATCTTCCAGCATGGGCTATGCACTATTGTATGACCCATGCTGATATGGCTACTTGGGTTTCTACTCTTTTTGGGATTTTCTAAAGCCAAATTCCACCTACTATATAAGCAGCCATTGGTCTGCTAGGGTTGAAAAATAATTTAGTACTGCCATTAATTCTAGATCTAAGAGTAAGTAAGAAGAGGGAGGCTCTCTCCCCTCTTCATTTATTTTTCCTATTTTTGCCTATGGTAATGAATCCAATGATTTTCTTGGATTCAATGTCTCTAGAGTAGTTTAATTACATGGGGAAAATTTTGTATTTATGACTTGATGTTGACTTTGTGGGATTCTTAGATCTCCCTATCTTTATTCCTATGAATATTTTTGTTGATTTATGCTTTACATTCTTGTAAGATTTATGCCATGTCATGTTTTATGATGCATCCATATATTCATGCATAGTATAAAATTGTGATAGGCTTAAAATGCTATCTTGGGAGCATTATATTAAAGCTATTGTAGGTTCGAGAGTATCAAGGAGATGAGTGCATTCATGCTATCTTGAGAGTAACGTTCTGATCGTTTGAATCTACTTCTAGATTAATCCCTAATGAGGGGATACCCTTGGTGCACCCCGATAGATAAGCAATATAATTTGTAACAACGAGGGTTATTGTGTAGCGACTACGGTCATGGAAACCCTGAAGTCATCATGATATGCTAAATCCTTTGTCTTTCTAGGCCTAGGGATTGGTGTCCATAGTTGACTATGGGGGACATATTGTCCTCACTCTCATATCTAATGGTTGTGACCTACCGAAGGGTTTGTTCCTTTAAAAGGGGGCTCGTTAGCCTTGAGAGTGAGATTGATGGGGAAATAGAAGCAGATCCATAGATCGATCGAGTCAGATATATACATATATATATATAAGAAAGCATGTAAAGAGGGGCTTTTTGTTTGGTTTTTCTAAGTTACAAAATTAAAGAAACTAGAAAGCAATGTAAATCTACTAAATATACAACTAACTACTAGAAAGAGATTAAAATGAAAGTTACTGGACCTTGGGCATAATTCATTTCCACTTCCAAACCTATTTTGTATCCTTGAACCTAAAACAAATCCAATACTTTAACTACTTGTTGTGAAAATAAATTTTCTATCCTTCTTTGATCGTAGTTTACAAGAGTGAATTCAACATCTCTTGCTAAACCTCACTAATGACCCCTTTAATTGAGAAATGGCTAAATATGCAACTAACTACTAGAAAGAGATTACAATAAAAGTTACGGCTAAATATGCAACTAACGAAGAATCAACAAGCATGGTAATACTTATAAACACTACACCGTGTATAAGCATTGAACCAATTCATGCATTTACACAAGATTAGTCAAGTACGTTCAAAGTTCATAGACCTCTCCTATTTTCTACACAAAACAAACATAACAAAGAGTTCGACATTATCATATTCATCTAGAAATTATCAAATCATCAACACTATTAGAAGCTCTAATTCATGCTCTTGGATTCCATATCAAAATAGGGGGGAATTTGCTACTTTTTCCAACCCTAATAAGCAATCATACAAGCAATTCACATACTCAAACTTCCAACAACATTAATGAATTCAACAAACAACATTCAAATCTCCATAAATGCACAATAGCAAAATCATTAAATAGCTCATAAAAAGTTCTCAAGACATGGGCTTGGAAGAATTAATCAATTGCTCCCAAGACTGAGTTTAGCTACTATAATTCATACTAAACATCCAAAGCAAATCAAACATAAATCAAAGATGAAACTAGGTGAGAAACAAGTGAAAAACTAGGGTTTTTGAGTTCTGAAATTAGGAAGAAGAAGAGAGTAAGAGAGAGAGAGAGGATAAGATTTGGTATTTATAGTACAAAAAATTAGAAAAGAATTCTGGCCATTCGTCTGTCACACAGACTCGTTGCGACTTGCGACGGATGCCAAAGATAGCATCTTCATTTCTTTTCTAGTTTCAAGTCTTCCTGTTCACCTTACTTCAATTCCTCAAGTCTTCAAAGGTCAAATGCAAGTATTCAAATCTTCAAAGCTAGTCTTCAAACAATTGCCTTGTCACACATAAATCCTCTAGAAAAGTAACAAGAGCACAAAAGTCACTCTTAACTCTCCTGAGAGAATTTTAAGCCAAAATGCAACATCTAGAGAATAAAAGTATTACAAAAGTGAATACAAAATATTCCAAAATCACCGTATAATATGGACACATCAAACCTCCCCACACTTGAACCTTACTCGTACTTGAGTAAGAAAAGATTCAAGAACACAAAGAAGTTCATATGTCCCCGTCCTAATACAAATATTCCCCCAATCAAAGCCTCACAAAAACTCTCAATATCATAAGTCCCAAAATCGAAGATCAAATGAGAATTTTATCTCACACAACTCCAATTCCTAAATCTACCCAAATATACCACCTATCAATTAGCTAATTCCCATAAAAACATTTCCAATTCACAAATTGATAATCCCAAAATCCAATGGCATTAAGTGAATTCAAAACCATATCAAAGTTTCAAGCATATACTTCACTTCATATCAATGTATCAAACCAAAAATGAAGCATACCAAGAATCAAGAATTTCATAACCATACTTCGTTTTTCCCCGCTAAATTACCTAATCCCAAGAAATTTTATGATGTTAGGCTACCGATTCATCCCTATATCAACTGAAACCTTATGACTCCAACGCTGCCAAATGAGTTAAAGTGTAACACATTTTTTTTCTTTTTCTCCCTTTCTTTCTATCATTTTTCCTAGGAGCCCTTTCGGGTTTTCATCCTAGCCACACAACATGTTTCTTTTGTTCACATTTCACTCAAACATTTAGCCTCTCATTTTTGCCTAGGTCACCCATTTAGATTTTTGGCCTATTTGGGCCCCCAATGTTGCCTAAATTTCCCTCTCGGATTTTCAACTTAGCGAGTTGTCCTTTTATTTTTGTTCTTTTTTCAATTAAATTTTTTCAATTTTTCATTTTTTTTATTGTTCAATGTTTTTTCAGTCAAAAGTAGCAAAAACCTTTCCGTGTGTCGAAGCTACTAAAAGCATCCAAATACATTAAAAAAACAAAGCATCTAAAACAAAAACATTCACGGGCATCCAAATCTAAATCATCCAAAATAAAGCAAGTCTAAATCCCCTCTCCACACTTAAAACACTACATTGCCCTCAATGTAGACGAAACAAAGCAAACACAATACAAATAAAAGTATGGGGAGTGTAAAAATGCTCATAATCACTGCTGTGAGGAGCAACCGCCATCTCTGGAGTAGTGCTATTTGTACTAGGCCATCCAGTCCTTGTTCTGCAAGCGCCATTCCCTGCACTTCGTTGCTTCGGGATTAGGGCCTAAGTGACCACCAAAGTGCGTCTGAATGTCATGTACCCTGGATGAGAGAATATTAATCTTCTCATCCATCTCTATGAAGCTCCGTGAGACGAATAGGGTGGTGTCAAAGATCATGACCTGCAGTCGCGAGTGGAAGTCTGGGGGCGACTGCTGATATTGACTGTGCACGTGGTCCTCCGGCATGGGCTCAGCCTGCTGCTACTGTGGGGAGTGAGGTGGAGAGTGAGGTGCATCCTGTGGTGGAGGCTGGCTAAAAGGAAGAGCTTCCTCGTCAGTTTAGATCGGGAGGTTATTAAACTCTCACATAAAACCCTGTTTGCACTTCGCATTTGGCTTTATCACCAAATAAGCTACTGGGGTATCTAACTCCAACTTGGTCCACTAGGACTGTGGGAGCTTCATGAATGTAGCGCCTCCTATCCCATATGACCAATGGATAGCCCCAGATTAGTCGTGGTCTTGATGAGTTGGAAGTTGACCATCCGCGGTAAAGTGATATGGTAAGACTCAACCCTACCTAGAAGGCCTGGGGGTGGCGATGTGTAACTACTTCGCGAGGAGGGTGATCATGCACCCCATCGAAATCTCTCCCTTGTCCTTCCCAGCTACATATATAACCCTCTGATGTGTCCATTTTATATGGTGATTTTGGTACCATCTTAGACTCATTTTGGTAAACTTTGATGCTCTGAAGACCCTATTTTACCTTGAATTCTTATTATTAGAGTTGAGAGCGACTTTATCGCTTTTGTCA
>JAULKM010150493.1:0-17313 GCA_032355605.1 Rubia tinctorum | reverse complement strand
GTCATTGATCTGTGTGATGGTCCTGCTGAGTCGACCCAGACTCTATGTTGCAGCTCTGTCAAATTCTTTCTTGTCTTGGCCCTACATCGTGATCCTCCTGCACTTGCATGGGCTCTGTGTCCCAGCCTTCTGAATCATGACAAAACTCTTTCGTTTCAAGCTCATTAATTTTTGACAGAATTAAACGCCGCTGCCTGCTTAGTCGACCTAGACTCTGCATCGCAGCTACACAAAATTCTGCCTGGATTGTTCATTGCGACCCTACTAGCATCGGCCTTGGCTCTGCGTCCAAGCCTTCTAAATAATTACCAAACTCTTTGGTTTTGGTCTCATTAATCTTTGATGGAATTATACGTCGCTACCGGCTAAGTCGACCTGGACTCTATGTTGCAACTCTAAAAATTATGTTTGGGTCACGTTTTGTGACCCTCTTGACATCGGCCTAGGCTTTGGGCTCGAGCCTTTAAATCATGACCGAACTCTTTCATTTCTGCCTCATTAATCTTTGATAGAATTATCCATCACTGCCTGCTGAGTCGACCTGGACCCTGCGTCGCAGCTCAGTAAATTTCTGCTAGGGTCACACTTTGCGACCCTCCTAACATCAGCCTGGGCTCTACGTCTGGGTCTTCTAAATCATATTCTAATTCTTTAATTTCGACCTTACTAACCTTTGACAAAACTCAACGTCGTTGGGTGCTGAGTTATCCAAGACTTTGCATCACAACTCTGTTCCTTATGCATAGGTTGTACATTGCGACCGTCCTGACATCAGCCTAGGCTCTGCACCTGAGCCCTCTAAATCATGGCCAAATTATTTCATTTCGGCCTTATTAATCTTTGATAGAACTAAGCATCATTATGTGGTGAGTTGCCCTGGACTCAGCATCACAGCTCCGTTTCTTATACTTGGATCGTACATTGCAACCATCCTGGCATCGGCTCCGAGCCTTCTAGATCATGGCAAAACTCTTTCGTTTTGGCCTCACTAATCTTTGACAGAACTAAGCGTTGATGTGTTCAGAGTCGGCCTAAGCTCTGTATCACACCCTCGTTCTTTATGCACAGGTCGTACATTGTGACCGTCCTGGCATCAGCATAGGCTCTGCGCCCGGGCCTTCTAAATCATGGCCAAATTATTTCATTTTGGCCTCATTAATCTTCAACAGAATTATGCATCACTGCCTGCTAAGTTGACCTCGACTCTACGTCGCAGCTCCGTAAAATTTTGCCTGGGTCACACTTTGCGACCCTCCTGACATCGGCATGGGCTCTACTCCTGGGCCTTCTAAAGCACGACCAAACTCTTTCATTTAGGCCTGATTAATCTTTGCTATAATTATGCGTAGCTACCTGCTGAGTCGACCTGGACTCTGCGTCACAGCTTCGTAAAATTCTACCTGGGTTATTCATTGCAATCCTACTGGCATCGGCGTAGGCTCTGCGTCCGGTCCTTCTAAATCATGACCAAAATATTTAATTTAGGACTCATTAATCTTTGATAGAATTATACGTCACTACCTATTAAGTAGACATGGACTCTGCGTCGCAGTTCCTTACAATTCCGCCTAGGTCACACTTTGTGACCCTCATGACATCGGCCTGGGCTTTGCGTCCGGACCTTCTAAATCATAACCAATTTTTTTTGTTTTGGCCTCATTAATATTTGAAAGAATTATACGTCACTACCTACTGAGTCGACATGGACTCTGCTTCTTAGCTTCGTAAAATTCTGCATGGTCATTCATTGCGACCTTACTGTCATTAGCCTAGGCTTTGAATCCGGACATCCTAAATCATGACCAAACTCTTTAATTTTGGCCTCATTAATCTTTGACAGAATTATACATCGCTTCCTGCTAAGTCGACCTGGACTCTGTGTCGCAACTCCGTAAAATTATGCTTGGGTCACACTTTACGACCTTCTTGACATCGGCTTGGACTTTGACCTCGGGCCTTCTAAATCAGGAACAAACTCATTCGTTTTGGCCTCATTAATATTTGACAAAACTAAGCATCGTTGTGTGCTGAGTCAACCTGGACTCAGCAACACAGTTTCGTTCTTTATGCTTGGGTCGTACATTGCAACCATCATGGCATCGGTCTGGGCACTGCACCCGGGCCTTCTAAAGCATCGAAGAACTCTTTTATTTTGGCCTCACTAATCATTAATAGAACTAAGAGTCGTTGTGTGCTGAGTCGGCCAAGGCTCTGCATCGCAGCCTCGTTCCTTATGCATAGTTCATATTTATGACCGTCCTGGCATTGATCTGTGCCTGGGCCTTCTTAATCATTGCCAAATTATTTTGTTTCGGCCTCGTTAATCTTTGACCGAATTATACGTTGTTGCATGCTAAGTCGAAATGGAATCTGTATCACAGCTCCGTAAAATTCTGCCTAGGTCACACTTTGTGACCCTCCTGACATCAGCATGGGTTCTACGCTTGGGCCTTCTAAATCATGATCAAACTCTTTCATTTCGGCCTGATTAATCTTTGACAGAATTATACGTAGCTGCCTGATGAGTCGCCCTGGACTCTGCGTCGTAGCTCCGTAAAATTCTACCTGGGTCATTAATAGCGACCCTACTGGCATCAGCCTAGACTCTTCATCTGGGCCTTCTAAATCATGACCAAACTCTTTCATTTTGGCCTCATTGATCTTTGATGGAATTATACATTGCTACCTGCTAAGTAGACCTGGACTCTGTGTTGCAGCTCTGTAAAATTCTGCCCGGTGAGCCTCACAGGAATTTGGACCCCTCCAGCTGCTGTAATTTCCTTGACCAGCTGGTCAAGGTATGCCACCATCACCTTCACTATTTATTGGTTTGCAGGTTGTTTCTTTCTTATTGTTGGGCTGGGGGACGAGCTGCTACAGGATTTGCTCCAGCTCCGGGACAAATGGGGTACAAGAACATCTTTCGGGAGCTTAGTCTGAGTACCACTATACCTCCCTGGGTGATCCAACTTTCCAGTTGTCGTAACAGGATGTCCTCCCCGGGTTCCAGGACCAATGTCCCTCTCGCAGCCTCATTATTCATCTGTATATGATATTTAGTTTTAAAATGAATATGGAAATCAATTTTTTTTGAATGTATAGAGTGTTATTTTGAATATAAATTTTCAAATAACCAATCATTTGAAAATACTTACAATATCTTCAGCGACAACTCTAGCCTATGGGTCATTGTATGTGTTCTTATCTACGAGCTTGGTTAACTCGAGGTAGACCAATGATCTGTCCACCGTGAAGTCTATGTTCCCAATCTCCTTCTCTATTTCCTCCTCAGTCAGTCCCTGGGTAGCTAGTTTTGCTAGCTCTTCATCATTTTTCTTGCATTTATCCTTTCCCGTGTAACCTGGTGACCACTCCTTCTTGACCGATGTGTGTAAACCTTTTTCATTGATTGGTCACTGGACGTCTCACTGATTTTCTAAACATGTCAAAAATAATTCAGTTAGTATTTCATAACCGATTAAAGTAACTAATAATAAAATTGAACTTTTGAGAGACGAATATTAATGAACATGTTACCTTGAAATCGGGTGTAGTCCTGATCTTGTAGAATTTGTGCCACTCCTCTTCCTCCATCCATTTGTACTTCTCCCACGGTTTTTTGTTCTTCTTGTTAGTGGCGTCTTTCACCTGCTTAATGTATTTTTTAGCAATTTTTTATTTCCAATTCCTGTGGTAGTTGTTGGCTGTCATGTACATGAACTCCTTCCATTTTTGAAGCTGTGTAGGGGTCAATTTTTTCTCTAACTTGAAGCTCGCCGGCATTTGAATTTACAAAATAAGTGACATTAGCTAGTATTTTTTTATGGACATATTTGGTAATAAAATTATATAATATTAATAATAAAAAATATATAATCTCTATCATGAAATAAACTTACCAAGATGTCCTTCCAAGCCTCCTCATTTATGTCAGTGAGTACGTTATTCTAGTGCCTATGTGTTCCAAACTTGATTCTCTGCCGGAATTAATAGTTGCAATATGTTGTCCAAGTTTTCCAATTCTTTGTGCACACTATTTCTGATAGATTAAACAACACTGGCACCGGATCCCTCTCCTTCGTGAGCATGATAGATTGGAATGTGGTTATACCCCACTCTTTGCACCAAGATCAAATCTCAAATTTATCGAAGGTTTTGCCATGCTTCCCCCCAACCTTGGATACATCATCTGTCCCAACCCCCTTCTTGAAATCCTTTTTGGCAGGAGGCTCTTCATCGGGTGAGGCCGACACTGCATTGTTGTCCTCGCCGATTTTCACAAATTGTATAACTAGGGGAATGAAAAGTGTGGCAGAATCGATCGGTTCATCATTTTTAGGTGGTGCAACCATCCTCTTTCTCTTAGTCGCAACATTGATTTTCTTTCCCTTGGGGGGCATCTACAATTATCACGAAGGAAGTTAACATTTTTTAATACCAAATCTATCAGAAAGAAGAACTTCATAACAATTCAAATGCCACATTAAATCCAGTTCATATATAGAGGCATGACAACAAACTTTAACCACACTTCAAAACACGGCATGAACGATGTTGAAAAACAATAAAAATCGGCATCCAAGTGGCACATTAAACCCAATCAATCTACCACCTCAAGCATTTGATTTTCACAATCAATTATATCTAATGTTGATTCATAATTACAAACTACATCCACAAAGAAAATGTGAAGGCATAACAAAAAAACTTTTACCACACTTCAAAACAACGGCATGCATAGAGTTGAAAATTATGAAACCACATTAAACCTAAATAATCTATCACATGAACCCGTTAATTTTTTCACAATGTAATGGCAAAATCACAATTTTATCCAAAATGTAAAAAGGAAGCAAACCTTCTATGAAGATGGGCTCGGGTGGGTAAGCGGTAGAGGACGACCCAATAGCCGATGGACGACCCAAGCGGCGGTGCACAATCCTAGCGAGGGAGCACCACCCAAACGCAGGAGAAGTTTCCGGGAATATAGCGGACAGGTTGACCCAAAATCAAAGGCAATGGAAGATGGTGAAGTTATGGGCGAGACGATGGGGTAATAAGGATGACAATGGGGTTATAAAATGGTGCGTGATGGTTGTAATGGCGGGATTAATGGCATGGGAGCAATGGTGGTAATGGCGAAAGAAAGAAACCGACATTGATGTTTTTGTAATTGACAGCGGTTTGGCTTCCAGGGTTTACATATAATCAACATAGGCACCGGTATACGTGAAGTATGCCGGTGCTAATATTTTAATACATATAATTATAAAATTAGTACCGGTATAGAAACCGGTGCGATATCAAACCATACTGGTGCCAATAACCAAAAAGCAGCTGTGTGAGGCTGATTTAAATGCCGAATTTTATTATGGATTAGGACGGAGGAAAGAGGCTTAATTTATTTTGTAAGTGTTAAGCATCAGTATAGAAACCGATGCTTTTTAGTTACCATGATGGTCCCTATGTGTTGAAAAGCAGTTGTATGAGGCTGCTCTCAATGTTGATTTGGATTATGGATTTGGACAGAGGCGATAGGCTTAATTTATTTTCTAAGTGTTGAACATCGGTATAGAAACCGGTGCTTTTTAATTATCATACCGGTTCCTATGTTATGAAAAGCAGTTGCGTGAGGATACTTTAAATGCCGATTTTCATTCTGGATTTGGATAGAGGTGATAGGATTAATTTCTTTCTAAGTGTTGAGCATCGGTATAGAAACCGGTGCTTTTTAGTTATCACACTGGTTCCTTTTTTACGAAAAGCAGCTGCGTGAGACTGCTTTAAATGGTGATTTTGATACTGGATTTGGACAGAGGCCAGATGTTTAATTTATTTTCTAAATGGTCAGCACAGGCATAGAAGCCGGTCCTCATTATATAACATACCGGTGCCACATTGTTTTCATTTTCTCGCAATGCGGTTGAGAATATTTAAACAATTTTGATTCCCCTGCCTTCAACTAGAACGGGTATAAACTTCCACATACCAGTGCTCATATGTGAACTTCAACTTTTTTGATTATTTTGTTATTGCCCAAAAGTTAAACATGTTTATATGGCCACTAATTACCTTATCATTAGCCAAAAATTGATTTATGCATTGAATATTGACATGTTTATGGGGTTGGATGTTCAAATTTGTGTTACATAATTAAATTAAAAATAATTATAAATAAGCCCATCGTATGATTATATTCAATACGCCCCATTATGTTGCTCCCCTCCACAAGAAATTAAATTTCATAGATTATTTATAATAAACAAAAATATAACTTCATTGTAGGTCATTTAGTATACGGTCTAGAGTAAATGGCAGACGCTTATCCAATGGTATTGAAGAGATTTATACATGGTTAGAGAAGACTTTTTCGTGGGCGATAAGTGATACAAAATTTCTGGTTAGCTTGGAAAATACATTAGGATGGTCAAAAATTTTATTAAATTCAACCGGAATTCCATTTGGAGTCAAATTTTTTACCTTTTGCAGTGTAGTCCCTCCAAGATTCTTGGAATTTTTTACTTCTTGCAGTTTAGGTATATTAACTTTGATTTGAATATTAGTATTTTTTAACCTATATTTTCTTTTTGAAAAAATGAAATTATATAACAAATAGTGGTTAATACCGCAACCAATATTGGAAAAACCAATGCATTTGATCATTTGCATCAGTGCCTATGTGGATGAGCACTGATGCCTATGTGTATGAGCACCGGTACATACCGGTGCTCTAAAAAATTTACCCGTTCAACCAACATCAAATTAATAAATAACATAATGTTATATAATTTAAAAATCGACTACATAGTTTGTCCCCAAACATCATGAGAATTAAGGTATGTCTGCTAGATAGTTTGTCCAAAACATCACGAGAATTAAGATATAACTACATAACGTATTCTTTAAAATTCACTTTTAGTAATGCAAAAATGGTTCCCCTTCCTCAAACGATGTTGTGTTTTCCAGTTCCTGCAACGTAGATTCCACATGAATGTTCATCGCATCCTCTATGTCTCCTGAAGACGGGAAATGCCCAACTGCAATAACAACATCAGGGAATTGGTAGCCCATAACTTACCCAATTGAAATTTTTGAAGGCCCACCTCCAATGTCTAAACCCTCTCCTCAATTGATGGGGCAAATAGTGTTGGTGAGACCTTGTAGAATGAATCTATGGATATTGGCATCATCAGATGGCCAAATGTGTCGTTGTCATAGTTCGGTACCCCCACCTTCAAACACAGTAATGAAATGAGGCTGCTGAATACAAAGGGTCCTGTTTTGTCCTTTACCCAATTAAGATTCTGATCCATTGCCACCCCAACATTCGAACGAAGCTTATTTTTAATTGCATACAACAATACTATTCGACACAAATGAACTTCTGTGTTCATGGTAACTGGGTCAATACGACATGCTACAGGATGATACCACGAATTCATTTCTGGTGTAAGTAATTTCTTCGGAATTTTTTACCAACCAGGAAACACTATAGCGTCCACAATCGTGCCTTCCCTTGTGATCATTACATGATTATTCTATAATAATCGATTTCCAAGTCACTACCGCCATCTTTGAAGATTGTATGTAGGTCATCCTCCTGATTTGGTAAATCATGCAACCCGTACAATTCATGGATAACAGTTGGAGACATGGGGACTAATTTCCCACTGCATAATACCATTTCAGACCTCATCTGACACCACAAGTTCGCATAAATCTCTTACAATGGTAAGGTTGAAGGTGGGTGGAGTTGCACAAAGTGTTTCCCATTCCAAGTGCTTAATGGTTTTAACAAAAGGTGGATTTTCTTCTACTCCCCTTTTCTGAATAATGCTTCCGCGGCCGGTAAATTTGGGCTAACAACAAGGCCTCCTCAGACACATACATATCCTTCAACCTATTCGGTTGAGATGCACTTGCTGGAGAAGAAAATCCTTCTTTCCTAGGCTTCTTACTTGGAGTTTTGGGGGTCAAAACCTATATTGGACATAGAAGAATTTTGTCAAACACCTTGTGTGAAAAAAAATGTACTAAAAATTGTAAAGATTTCCAACAGCATGACAATCTGATAATCCATACAATAATCATCGAATATGAATAAGACTTACACCGAATCACATACTCGGCCCATATTAGAACCATAACTGAATGAAATACCAACCAAGTTCAAGTTTGGAATTTTAGCCAAGTATGAGAATTGAGAAGATCATATTTAATGCCATTGATTATCTATTCATTTCCAAGTACAAGATCATAACATGAGCAAATTGTGAAGATAATATTACCTTGAAACGTATTAGAATTCAACTTGGTTTTTATTGGTATTTGTTGTGGATGTCTATGTCGGAAGAGAGGTTTGAAAATGAAATGAAGGAATGCTGATGAAACTTATAGTATTCGGGTTATTAGCACCGGTACAAGACCCCACTAATCGGTGCCCATTTGATAAAAGCAACTGATTTGGGTTGCTTTATATGCTTCACTTAAATTTGGAAGTGGCCAGAGTCCGATGGAATTTTTTCTATTTCAAACAATTGAGCACCGGTACTAAATCCGGTTCTTATAAGTATAAGGAACCGGTGCCTATTGGACAATGGTAGTTGCATCGAGCTGCTTTAAATGGGGTATTGATCCGGTGCTTATGTACTCTTTACCAGTGCCCATACTCTGAAAGGCAGCCTGAAGCAGCTGTCTCGCAAGAATAGAGCATGTGCTCTGTCTTTTTGCACCGGTTTTAACCAGTTCTAATGCATAATATATTCCAAATTGTCATTGAACATGAATAATTAACCAATATTTTAATCCAGAACACAAAGAAATTAGACTCTTTGAAAAGGTTACAAGAACCTACGAAATAGAAGGACACATGAAACATTACATCCCTATCTTTTACGTTTAAGTACTACATCACCACCCAGAATATGACCATTCTCATCCACCCACAAACCATCCCCATGTGATCGTCTACATACGGGTGTTCCACCCAAATCCTCCAAACTTGGGAATGCCGATGGAAACTCCACAGTGTCAAATTTAGCTGGGCGATCGATTTTATAATCAAAATAAAATTTCTTCCCATTTAGGATAATATGCCACTTCTCATTGCTTGGGTCCCGAACATAAAACACTTGGCGAGCTTGTGCTGCTAGGATGAAATTTTTGTTCTCGTAACCGACTCGATTCAGGTCCACTAGTGTAAAACCCATTGGCGTCTCAAAATGGACACCTGCACCATTTGCAACCCACCGACACTTGAAGATAACTTCTTAACGGACACTTGCACCATTTCGACCCATCGACACTTGAAGACAACAACTTTAAACTCAATGTAATCCAACTCCCATATCTCCTCTATCACACTATGAAAGGACATGATAGAAAATATCGGGTTTTTGTCTCTCTTGCTTGACTACCACATGGATTCTGATTCCACATAAACCCCACTATTTTGGGTAGTGCTCTTGCTATCTTTCTAAACCGTTGAGAAACTAAACCCATTCATGTCAAGGGCCTCGTATCTTTTCACCGTGCAGTTAGGCATCCTTGCAAATGAACAAATCTTAGCAGGCAATCCACCCACATTGAAACATTTTAAAAACTAGTTGGCAAACGTTGGAGAGTGTTAAATTTGTATCTTATTCGACGGCCATTCCGGATGGAGTTCCTCTAACAATGAAATGTTCCCATCAACATATATTGCTGTCTCACTACTGTTTCACAAAACATAAAGGTGTACTTTTATCAACTCAACATTGTAGGGAGTGTAAAGTGTACCTTTGGACCATGGGATTCCATTCTTCCTCCCACTTTGCACATGCTGCGGAACTCCAAGTTCTATCTTCCCAATGAAATTCGTAGTTCAATACTCAATGATCTCCTCCATGATATATATCTGCACAATGTTGGCATCAGGTCGGCTATGATTGTGTACGCAGGCCTTAAAGACCCCCATGTGACCCTCGAATGGGTACATCCAATGCATCCCCATTGGACCACATATTCTGATTTGCCTAACTACGTGAATGACAAGATGTACCATAATGTCGAAGAATGTTAGGGGAATGTACTTTTCAAACAAACACAACACTAATATTCTTACGACAAATAGAGTTGAAGAAAAAACACATGCGCATAATGCAAAATCTCACCTCCTCCTCTATGACACCTCAGAGGGAAACGGGAAAGATCTGTTGCATCAAAACATGACAATAATGTGATTTCAAGGAATTCAAACACAATTCATTGCTCACAAATTGGCTAACATTAGAATAGTATCCAGATGGTACCTTAACCCCCTTAATAAACTCAAAAATCAACTTCCTTACGGTTGTTGAAAATTTGTAAGGGGCGGATGGCAAGTACACCTGATTACTTGTCACCTCCGGAGCTAAATTAAATCTTATACCCAGTTCAACCAAGTTCTTCTGTGTATTCAAGTTATCCTTAGTCTTGCCAGGAATGTCAATGAGAGTTCCAATTAAACTCTCGCATACATTATTTTCTATATGCATAACATCAAGACAGTGGCGAACCTCCAAATTCTCCCAGTACGGAAAATAAAAGAAAATCGATCTTTTATTGCACGGTCCATCGTTCGGGGCAACCACATTCGATATATTTTTTCCAAGGACAATATTTAATTTTTTTCACCTTGCTGTGGATGGAAAACCCACTCAATATCCTAAGCGCTTTCTCCCTCTCCCTCCTGCGAACAAAATAAATTGCATTATCTGGTAACTTGTACTTCGTAGGGAGAAATTTCCTATATCCAAGAAACACGGTCTTCCTCCCATTCTTTAGCTGCTGGAAATCAATACCTTCTTCGCACACATGACATGCCTTTTGGCCCTTAACCACATAACCAGAAAGATTACCATAAGCTGAAAATTTATCTACCGTGCAAAAAAACATGACCTTCAAATTTAATTTATTCCCACGATAACCGTAAAAAACATCAATACTGTCGGACCACAACACCTTCAAATCTTCAATTAGAGGGCCTAGATAGGTGTCGATGTTGTTTCTAGGTTGTCTTGGACTAGAAATAATCAAAGGCATCAATATATATTTCTGCTTCATGCAAAGGTGAGGAAGATTGTAAATTAAAAGCATAACCGGCCATGGACTATGTTTCGAAGACATGTTACCAAAGGGATTCATACCATCAGTGCACAAAGCCATCCTCAAATTCCTGGGTTCGGCTGCAAACGCCGGATACATCGTGTCAAAATTCTTCCACTGATCTGCATTTGCGGGGTGACTAATAATGTTATTATCTAGGCACCCCATATCCCTGTACCATGTCATGCTCTTCGCATCCTCAACATTATTAAATAACCACCCCGGCCTCGGGACAATCGGAAGGTACCACACGCATTTAGTGGGGACACATCTCCTTACCTTCACCTCAACCTCATCATCGAGAGCCTCAATCCTCTGTTCTTTAAAATGAGGAACATAACATATGGGGCACGCCACCTCTTTCTCCAAGTGGCCCCTATATAAAATACAATCATTGGAGAATGCATGTATTTTTTACATTCCATCCCCATTGGACACAAAATTCTCTTCGCATCATATAAGTTATCAGATAAACCATTTCCGGAGAGCAGCTTATCATTCAAGAATTTGAGCAACTTATCCATGCTAGTATCACTCCAAGAACCAACATCTTACATGTTAAAAAACTCCATCAAACAAGACATGACAGTGTCGTTCATCTTGCAACCGGGAAACAACGGTTTATCCTTCTCATCAAGAAATTTTGACTGTACATTAGGCCTCCCCCTGAATTCATCCACCATCTTCTCACACATGTCATCCAAATACACATCCCCAAAATATTCACCCTTGCTACCTACAACCACCTCCGGTGGTAGTTTTTCACTGTGAAAGGTCCAAACCAAATAATCATTTGCAAACCATCTCTTGCACAAATGGAGTTGCAACAAGTCTCGATCGTCAGTACAGTTACGATTCTTACAATCACGATAAGGATTTAAAATGCGTTTTCACGACTAAATGCATACTCCATAAACTCCCCAACAAAACCAATAAATTCATCACTGACCAAACTAACGTTCTCATACACATGTTTCAGTCTCTAGATGACACGATACATATCTACAATCAAATCAATATGCATCAACTTCACTTCCAAAAAAGTATATACACCTATACCAAGAAACTCCATCGTACTCATGAAACATCAATTTACATTCACAACATGCAACATCACATTAGCACTACATGCATAAAAAAGACATCAAATACATCAACAATACTACCGAGAAAACCCATTCCATGCATAGTGTGAACCAACATTACAATTATCAAATGTACCCCCATGTAAAAAATAAATGCCAACCTATCATTCCCCACATACACCAAAATCCAAGTAATATTAAAGGAAAATATAAAATACCTTCAAAGGTTTTCATTGACGAGCATTCAATGTCTCTTTTATCCAAAATTGTCATTGATGAACACCAATATTAGCTTCTTCCACTTCTTACCCACCACAAAAAATGGTAGGTATGCATTTAATGCTCGAATAGCACCAGTATTAGTAACACATACCGGTGTAATTGGTTAGTTAGAAAAAAATGGAACCGGTAATACTACCGGTGCTAACACTATAATACAAAATTGGTGCTCACCTTTTACGATTTCCAGCATGTTTTTGTCATCAACATCGGTATAAATATAACACCAGTGCTGATATTATTCTCCCCATAGAGCCAAAAACATGTAGCAGCCGATGCTAATTACAAAACATGATTGTGGTCCAGGTTTATATCATTTCCCGCAATATTTTAATATCAGAACCGGTACAACATATTATGCTGGTGCACAAATATCAGTATTCCCGCCTTATTTTTGTAATAGCAATGGGACCCACTACCATTGCTAAATTTACCTATGCTAAAAAAAATTATTTTGATTCCTCCGTCAAACATATGCATCGATATTCGACACCGGTATGTTTATACCAGTGTGTATGTCACAAAGGTACCGGTATCAACATTTTACCATGCTTCTGCTGGTGCTATTATGAAAACTAGCAACGGTTTTTTGGCACCGGTAAATATACCGGTGCATATGTGGGTGTTTTCCAGTAGTGAATGATTAATTTTTCTTTGGAGCAGGCATTGATTAGGCCTACTATAAATACTATGCGCTGCAATTTTATCTAATCCGAAATATGGAGAATGCAACCATGGATGTTTATGTCATATTATCAGCTTACATTATTATGATCTTTAATAACTAGAGTGTGGTACGAAAAGTGTACAACTCGTAAGTGTTTCATCATTGATTTTAAGTGTGTCAAATCCTAGTGACCACGGGCATAGTTTCCCTTTAATACAATTGGCAACAGAATATAGGAAAGAATATCAATGTTAAAAGATACAAATGCTAGGATTGGTAACTTCATTTTCATGTAAACATTAGTTATCCCATACAGGATGTAGGAAAAAACCATTGCAACATATATTTACAACAAAGAATCATAACATTGATCCAAAAATTCTTAAAGCAACAATAGCAAGACAAAGTGAGGCGTCCAAATATAACTCATATGAAAATTGGTCTCCATGATATACATGTTAGAGGATAAATTCTCTAGATATGGTCATAGATCCAATAGTAAGATATGAAGAATAAAGGATCCAAGTCAACAACTCAACATATGCAAAGTTAAGTATCATCACCTATTCAAGCTAAAACTAAAATGGAAAAGAATGCTTCTCAAAAGTATGGCAAGCAGTGCAAATACTACAAGAAACCAATATTTAAAAATGGACACGAGCAGTACAAATACAAATATGGAAAAAAAATGAAAATTCGCAAAACAATTCAAGTATGAGGAAATCAAGAGATAAAAGCACATAACTAAATCCTAAATCCGCCGTTGTAGAACCTACCGCCCAATTGCGGAACTAGGGGGGCGAGGGGGTGCGCCCGCCTCCCCTAAGTTCCGCCGGACAAGTAATTTAGTGATACCTAGGTATAGATATAGAGTAAAAAGGACCTACTTCGCCACCTCTTAAAATGTCTGCTCCGCCCTCCCTAAATAGATCGAAATTTGAGATTTTGAAATTGAAAATCTCTTACTTCAAAGAGTTGCAGGTTGGACGGAGAAGAAGATTTATCGTCAGAGAAGATGAGTGAGAAATGTAGCTTTATGTTTCATTTTTTTCTTCTTCTAAAAATCCTTTGTTGAAACGACATCGTTATCATCAATGATAAAGAAAGAAACGAAAGCTACAGAGGTCTTCTATTAGTAAAGGAGGCATAAACATGGGTCACGTGGCCTATATAAAGTTAAACCGATAAATAGGTTTTGGGCATCTGATTGTTTTGTTTTCATTGTTTCTTGGCTTCTTGGCTACTTTGTTAATTTTTAATTTTTATTTCCTTTATAATGAGTCCGACTTTTGAAAGACCGTCTTTCATAAGTCATGGAAATACCAAAATTTAATTGGGTTATAAATTTTATAACTACTACACATTGCATGATAAAATTTTAATATTTCAATTAAGACATTTTACCTTTTATTATTCTAATTAAATCTCATCTTTTCATAAGCCTATGGAAAAGTAGTTTTCCCCAAAACTTTATCTTTTTTTACTTAGTACGTTTATATATCTTTCCGAATGTGTATTGTTTTTAATTAAAATTTTAATTTCATTAATTAGATTTCAATTTAAGAATTTAAATTTTTAAAAACTTTTCCTCTTAAATATTGTAAAATCTTAAAAAAAATAAACTTATTAAGATATATTGTATTAAATAGTGAAATTCTAATATTTAAACCATTTTGTTTAAAATTAGCAGAGATTGTCTAAGTATTACTCAATAATTTGTGAAATTTTCGTTTAGTAAAAAAAATTGACAATTACCTTAAGTCCTCCCTTACATTGTAGTCTGGTTCCGCTATTGTAGCTCAGCATAATTGACATCTCATCGGTGTCCATTTCGTCTTCTCTGTGGAGGCTGTTGTACCACCACAAAATTGGCTGTGAAATAATACTAGAGAATGAAGCTGGACAAAAGAGGAGAATTGAGGGCATTGGAGATAATGGAGCAATGGTAGCCAGTGACGAAGAAATACAAAAGGATTGGGGCTGTGATGAAATGATTAGATTTTCAGCCACTCATAGTTTAATTACAGCTGTGGGATTAAAGGATTGGATGGTTCAAATCTGTTCACACATAAGTGGGTGTTCTCACTTAATATGAATGTTCTCACATGATTCTAATTATATATATAGGAAGTGGGGGGAGGGAAGGTCTCAGGAAAGGTGGCATGTCTATAAGCTTATGAACTGATTGCAAAATGGGGTGTATTCTGTAATTTAAAAAATGGAGCATTTAAAATAATATTTATCAAAGAAGAAAAGAAAGACAAAACAACAGATGTCATCAACGTCATGGCTAAGCTCCTTCACCATCCCACAATTCAATCTGTCATCATCGCTATGAATGAGTTCTACCATCATCCATCAATTCAATCTGTCATCGTTGCCATGGCTGAGTTCTACCACCATCCCTCAATTATATTCATTTCTCACCCCGCTCTTCAACCGACGCTGGATAGTTACATACGTAATTTCATGATTGATCTGAACGTTACTGTACCTCATCGAATAAATATGAATCTTTGAATGTTTTCTTTTATCCATTTTGTAGATACAGTTTGTAGAGCCCAATATAAATTTGAACACTTTTGTGTAAATCAAAATTCCTTTCCTTCATCTGTACACATCCTTGAGTTTTTCTTTTTTATCAAGCTCCCTGGTAGACGTGAAATCGATATTTAATTGTTAAATTTTCGGAATTCAGAATGATTGATCTGGCATATATATTCAATGGAGTCTGAGAATTGTTTTGTTTTTGTTTCTATTTTCTGCAGGTGGAGGACATGTTTGCAACATGAACTATACAATTTTCATTTCCCTGGACTGGAAGATGGCGGAGCTAATGGTACATTGTGAAACGCTGAATCCAGTGCAGGTAGACGTGAGTGGCCTTATTGGGAAGATAAGAGCGGTATTTAAGAATGACCTTCCGTGGTCACACTACATGAAAACTGTTGTAAATGAAGTATATCAACTTCATCCTCAAACTCCATATTAGTCCCTCATGAGCCCATGGGGAATGTCACCATTGATGGCGCCGTAAGATTGGAAATAAATCATTCCATAGCTTACTCGAGCCTGAGGCTGATTCTGAAGAATATATTCAACTAGCAGCATAGCAGCATAGCAAACCTGAAGCTACCAGAAGCTGCTCAAGTTAGTTAATTGTTGATTAAGTTAGTTAGTAGTTAGATGGTTAGTTAGATTTCAGTTTACAGTTTGTAAATACAATTAGATGAAGCTAGTTAGTCTATAAATAGAACTCATGTGTAATCAGTGTTCTAAGTTAATCAATCCACAGAAAAAAAATTCCCAAAAACCTTGCGGTTTCCATTCTTTACTGTATTCAGTTTTTTTGAGCTTAAAAAATCCTTGTGGATTTCTTTATGGTATTAGAGCAATCAGGCTCTTGATTACTACTTGTATTTAAGATTCTTTTCTTCTATGAGATCTTGCTTCTGAGAACAAGATGAGTGCATCAAGTTTTGTTGGTGCTAGTGCTGATGCGGTAACAAGAACAAAAAAATCAAGCTATGTTGTTGATGATGAAGGCTTCATCAAGATTCGTCCAGATGGTAGCTGTTTTTCCAGGCTTCAGATCATGCGAGCCTGGAAATTGTCACAGAAAAGCTGAACGAAAAGAACTTCTTGACGTGGAGTCGAGGAATAATGACTGGACTGCATTCAAGGAACAAACTCAAATTTCTGACTGGTGAGTTTCCTGAATCGGATGAAGATTCTCCAATTTATGAAGCTTGGGGAAGAGCAAAGCCCACTCTAATTACGTGGATTTTGAGCTCTATGAATCCTGAAATTGCTAGCAGCTTTGTGTTTGCCAAAAATGCGAAATCACCGTGGGAAGAAATCAAGGAGAGATTTGGCACAATAAATAGACCTCTCTTCTACCAAGTGAAGAGAGATATGTGTTCTATCAAGCAAGGTGAAGATTCAGTGAATCACTTCTTCTCAAAACTGAAACGGTTGTGGGATGAATTTGATATCATGAGGCCGAGGAAGAAGTGTGTTTGCTGTAAATGCACTTGTAATTGTGGATTTTATGCATATCTGGCTGCATATGAGAATGAAGACAAATTGCAGCAGTTCCTGATGGGACTGAATGATGAGTTTGAAGTGACTAAGAATCAAGTGCTCACCATGGATCCT
>JAULKM010150483.1:0-17313 GCA_032355605.1 Rubia tinctorum | reverse complement strand
TCAATATCCCTTTATAGACGTACCCTGCGGGCTAGACGTTTGTAGAGAAACCTTGTAAGTGTACCCCGCGGGCTAGATGCTTATAAGTCGAGTTGAGTGTACCCTGCGGTCTAGACGCTGCAATTCGTGCAACACAAGTGGGTTTAGCCGAAATCCCCATTTGGCTAAAGATCCAATTTTCCGCAATCCAGAGTCTTCGCAAGGAAATTCATATCACTTTCATTGGTGCTCGAAGGCTATCTGATCCTGAAATTCATACTCGTCAACCACGCCTAAGATTTTCAGTCACGAGCTCGTGTCAGTAATGAGATGGTTATGCATAACCAAAACTCTGTGGGTAGTTATTCTAGTCGTACGGTCTGGTCCGATCTATACAGTTCTCCACCGATTTCGATCGGAATGCTATTGCTGCCGGGGACCCAAGTAAACACATACAAATAATCTAGTAGCACACAACCAAATTTGAAACGGAAAGATAAAGTACAAGCTTGTCATTCACATAATATCAGGGTAGTTAAATTCAAATAGTATTTCAGTAATTAAGTATAGTGTGATAAAGTACATGCCGTGTTTAATTATTATGAAACTAAATAATAGACATGAAAAGAACCTAATACTATTAAGCATTTCATGTAATATATAAAATTCTAAACTAAAACATTTAAATTTAACAATCATAAAATAACATACACTAATAGATTTTAATTCAATTTGTGCTAGGATGGTGAAAATAGTCACCTTAATAAAAAAGCAGACCCGTTCAAAATTATCTCTCTATCGTAACTTAATTTGAACACCTCAATTTCCACAACCTTATATGAATGGAGTTGATTTCTTCACAACTGATGCTGAAGACATTCTTCACAATGGATGCTAAAGAACCAACCTCCACGAAGGTAATACAATTGATTGGAAATGGCACAATGGAATTGATGATGAGAAATGACCTACATATAGGCAAGAAGAAACTTAGGTGCATAATTCCTTGTCTTACAAAATTGATAACTTAAATAACTACTTAGCTAGTATGATTTATTACTAGGGATATATTAAAGTATTGTATCCCTGAGATAGAATAAATGAATTGTTAACACGTAATATCAACGTGTCCTCATATTAGGGACTGAAGTGGTGACAAGACTTTTTCCTTTCCCACTATTTCTGTAAGGGAAGTGTATGCCCATGGGGTGGGGTTTACCGCCCACCCCATTTCATTTTTTAATTTTATTTTATTACCCTTTTTCTTTTATTTTATTCAACTATGAACTTATAATTCTCTTTCTGTATTTTCTTTCTCTACTTTTATTTTATTAATTCTTACAATTTTCTCACTTATATATATATATATATATTTACGATAACGTTATATTAATTATGGAATTTTCAATATAATTAACTGTATAAATATTTAGTTAGTAACTTAATTTACTATTTCATACTTGAAAATTATTATTATTTATTATTATGAAATATACAAATTTTATATCTCACCTTTTTTGGCTTATTATATGCCGATACGAGTTACTTTTATTTTCTTACCCATTTTATGAATACATATATTTATCTAACGAACTAAAGGAAATGAATATAATAAAGTTAACATCACATTATTTATAAATTTTCGTAGTGTTGAATTTTAATTTTTTTCAAGGTTTTGGTTTAAATCTAATCATTGCTTACATACTATATACGTTAAGTGCGGGGGTATACAAGGAGTGAGATGTCTCTCACGGCTAGCGACGTCACCTGTCGCAAGGTGTGACACACTCTCATGGCTCGCGACAGCCAATCTGCAAGTGACATATTTATCTTTTTTTTAATCATTTTCGTTGTACTATAAATAGCACTTTTACCTCTCATTTATTATCTTTCTCTTTGATCCATTTTGAGAGTTCTTGCAGTCAATTTTATAGTGATCAATAAAAAAAATCCAGTGGCACCACTCTCAGAGGTTGGTTCTTCTTGTATTTTTCCCAGAACTCTGTTAAAACTTCCGGATCACTATTCATCCGCTTCTTTGTCTTCCATCTCCGACCATTTTATCTTCTACCATGTTTTGACTCGTGGCCTTCAATTTTCTACCATCATTGCAAATGACCTTCAATAAAATACTCCAAAGTTCTTACGACCAATCTACCAATCAAGCTCACAAAAAGGAATCTAGATGCTCGTAAGGACAAAAAATCCATTAGACTCAAACTAGGTTACAAAATGAAGGATTTAGATTCGAAAACCGAAAATGGTTATCTAAACCACTTATAATGTAAACCTACCTAAATCTAGCATTATTCCAACAAAAATATAACAAAAGAGATGTTAAATACTTTGGAAAATACATGCATTTGATGCCTCATCAGGTCCCGTTCCATTGACAAAAGCATGACAATATTGGAAAATCGTTCTCATGACTTGGTGAATTAGGGTAAGGGTATCTCAGATTTTGCATTGCGATTACTTCCACTCTAATAGAGGGACGTATTTGGAAAAATTGAAAAGTAATCCGGCACGCCCAAATTGGATTCCAATCTTCGTTCACGAGATCTTTGTTAATTAAAGATCCACGATAGTTATAATGAAACTGGCATGATTCCACAGATATTTCCACAAATCTTCCGATTAGCCCTAGCATATTAGTTAGTAATTATATACTATATTATTAGCTCTTGGCCCTGTATTAGAACTTTTTGAAATTAATGGTTGGATTTTTCTTATCTTCTAAATTTAATAAAAAAACCTGTTATGTGTAATTTCGTTCAATTTTGGGGAGGTGGAATTTATCTTCCAAATTAACAACTTTCACTCTCAAGTTATTAAAGTAATACTAATACAAACGAGGAAAGAATACCCCCACGACCTTGATGCATAAGTAGTAATGACATGATTGTGTTATTGATATTTAGATTATTGGCTATGTCCAATTTTGCATTTTTCTTCCACCACGTTCTTCGAGAGACCTATTCGGAAAAACACAAAAGTTCATCGGTTGCATTGAAATCTATTCTGTTCGAACCAGGCGTTAATGAAGTCATTGTCTTTCGCAATAACTAATACTAATGTCTAATTAACTATTTACAATTTTAAACGTCATTTATGTGCGTTTTGGTCAGTCACGACCTCGGTTGATCTGCTAGTGGGCTGAATTTTTGTGGCCCAATATATCCATGATCGACGTCGGTGGTAGGTTGGGACTATTTCACAAAAATGACAGTATATATGATGTCGGTTACGCAATCTGACAATGGCCTATTCAATACACAGTGGGCTAAAATGATTAGGCCTACAATTAGACAAGCTGAAGTAGCCATACCATCGGTATTTTATCGATCATGTAGACATGCATGTGACGTTGCATTTGTGACAGAATGCACAAAGTCCGTAAAGACTATATATATGAAGGTCACCCCATACATTACTTTAAACATTCAACTTTCCCTTAAATTCCAACAGTCCTCCTTCGAATCCTCTCAAAGGTACGATTTCAACATTTAGTTATTTTACTTTTGGTTTTTGATTTACAATTATAATTTCTATCTACATGGTGTGTGAATGTGTTATTCGCTTCATGTAACATGCGTCTATGGATTAGTTTTCACCGATAAGTTTCTGGGGTGTAAGACTGTCGGTTAGGTTGTCGCTAGATTGTTTTTTGTTTAGGTCCTCTAGCTTTGCTTGTTCGCTGTTGTTGTTAGAGACTCCCCATCTCATGAATACGACGTCGCCTATCTATCATTTCTACTTTGGTTAGAGCTACAAGTGTGCGATGTCGCTTGTTCATAATTTCAGTTATTTATCTCACATAAGACGTCGAACATATGCCGGTTTACCATTCGATTTTACCGAACCGTATACTACATTGCTTACTTATATGTTTTTCTAGATGACATACCATATGGCGTCACATGCCTATAGATTAACCACTTGGTTATACCAAACCTTATGCGAATTCTCTTTGACATGTTGCGTATATATATATATATATAAATTAATTAACAGATTACGTTAATTGAATTGTAACAAATCATTAAAACATGAATTTTAGGAATCATGTCTAGTAGTGTTGGTTCTTGTCGTGACTCCATTGTGGTGAGCGATTTATATTTAAATTGTGTTTCCTATCTAGCTTGTATTAGAAATATTCAAATATAGTTTATACATATTTCCCTGATTAACAGATCTGTAGCGATTCGGACGATGAACGTCTGCGGGCTACATTTGGCAACATCGTTCCTCATTTCATCCATACCCTAAAAATGACAAACTTCGGGGAAATTCCCATCCTGGTAAGTATTTCCTGTCTCGTATTAATTTTATCTTCAAATTTTTTTCATACTTTACTTCCATATTAACTGACACATGATTTTTTGTTTACAATTTAGTACGTTCCTAGCCAGATTGTTAAGCTGCTCCCGCCGTTGAAGTTTCCTGCTTTTCTCAGGTGCCATGAAAGAGAGTACCACATGTATTACTCGAGAAAGAGGATGTTGAAGAGCCTAGCACCGAAGGCTTGGGAGCAGTTTCTGATTGCTGATGGACTCAACAAAGGGAACACACTCTACTTCGAGTTGGTCAATCATACCAGCCCTAGAGTTTTCAATTTTGAACTTCTTCCATATTGATGTATCGTAGTTGGAACACGATTATTATTTATGAATTTTGATATTTAATATTTAATTTATAATCTTCGTGTTAGCTATGTTATTTTAATGTTATTTAACCTAACATACGCACAAAGTTCAAATAAAAGTATCTGTAACAAAAGAAAAGAATATGGGGTATTGTGGCAATCAGTCCATCAATAGCAAATTTGTGTTCTGAATTTTGTTTAAAGTAATTTCCAACTCTTAACCGGGTGCTTGGTAAGCCAAAATTGTTAGTCCTACCAAAGTCTGTGACGTCTCGTATGAGTCGACAACATGTCACCTGATCTGACATTGGTGTGACATCGCCTAAGTCAAGGCAGCCAAACAATGGCTCAAAATGACATGGTTTTGTAACGATTATAAATATGGGGACCCTGAAAATCAGTTCAAGCATCCATTTACAAATTTCCCGCGAATTTCAAATGTCTCCAGCTTCCTCCTCATCTTCCTTACTTAGGAAAAAAAGTTTGTTCTTCTCTATCTCCTAACATCCAACTTTTCTAATTCTTACTTTATAGTGTCAGATATGTTGTCTATAAATGTGTTTTGATTTTTTAGCTACCTAGTTTTGTCTCTGATTTTTGCGAGTGTGAACTTTCCTTTTGTTCAAATATAGATACAATGTTTTGGTTTGTTGCAATATGGTTTTTTGTTCAATATCATGTTGATTATGCTAAATTTTTCCGGTTATATGTTTTTCTTCCTGCAACAACCTCTGATATAAGCGATGTAGCTAATCAGTCTGCCACAAACTCGGTTTATGTGATTATAGTGCAACGTCACATCTTCTTATTTCCAGGGTGACCTTTGAATTGAACGAAATTTAACCGAAGTCGCAATAGGACATTAAATTCTACAATTGTTTGGCATATGCGATTTTGCTTTTTTCGGTCTTGTCTTCGGCTTAACCAGCCACTATGCGAGGTTGTTTATACATGTCGGTCATCCCACTGGTTTGAACCGAGATACACCTGCGACGTCATTGACGACGTCACACCTTGCACTATATAGGGCTTTTTGCGCTTAACAATTTCCCTTTTCATGGAGGTCTGATGGCTGGCAAAGGATCATCTAATCTACCCCTTTTTTGGGTCTTTGATCAACGTACATATTTATTTACAGGCTAACAAATCTTCACACTTTATATATAACAACTAATTTTTTTGGTTGTTATACAGTTCACCGCACAACATTGAAACCCAAAGTCTGTTAATTAGTTCAAAATCGACCATTATACGATGGCTCTTGATAGCCCACATTTCCACTGCACTCTCATGCAACTGAACTTTGTGAAAAACCCCACTTTGATAAGATTTTTAATTAAATGAATTTTATTTGTTGACAATTGCATACGTATATACAATGCATATTACAATTTTTTAAATTTATCTTATTACATCCCATGTGAGATTGTGCCACTCCTGTTGAATGAGAAGACTCCGGTAGTGTTGAGGTGCTACGGGACGGAGTGGTGTATGAAATACTCGGGACAAGGTAAGATCAAGGCCCTTCCTCCAAAGGGTTTTGGAGAATTCCTTATTGAAAACAACCTAGGCATTGGGGACACCTTATTTTTCGAGGTGCTACTAGTAGGGGGACCTATTGTCTTCAAGGTCATTAATGTCTATGGTGATTGAGTTTATTGTATTTTCACTTATGTTGGAACTTAGACAACTTTTATTTGAATTTATGTAAAACTTGTATGGATATTTTCATCAGTGCTATTTTTCAAATGATTTAACTATCTTATTTGAACATTATATAGTTCACTGTGTATATGTGCGATTTGATTTGTGCATGATTTTATAAAACCATTTAATAATGCTATGATTTAAAACCATTGAACAAAAGGTGTGGACGTTTACGAAAGTTAATTATGATTTTTATGGTGTTTGTAGCACAATGATTGCTAGCTACTGTAATGCTGCATTGTCCTGTTACGTACATACCCTTGAATTAATTATGATGACAAGGAGAAGCGTACGATAGCCATCTTTTGTGTTTGTTTTTTCTAACACTGTCAAATTTTTTACTTTCACATACCATCAACTTTAGTAGACAGTCTGAACACATGTCGTTGCAAACGACATTTAATACGATTATTTACTTCGATTTCTTAACCTTTTACTTTGGTTCACGAAAGGACCGAAGTTAAAAAGAAATTATTTACCTTGGCTTTTATAACCGAGGTAAATGATATCTTTTACTACAGAAAAATAACCGAGGTAAAAGAACTTTTTACCTCAGTTATTGGTGTTAAGAAAAAAATGAGGTAAAAGAGAAGAAGGAATAGGTGTGATCTCTTGTAGTTATATCATCTATTCAAGGAGGGGGACCTAGTCTACTATTTCTCCTTGGGGTTGTGTGATGATGACATGCGTATGGTGAATGCCGCTTTCAACGGTTTAATCACCAACAAGATCCCAAGGGAACCAATGATTCTTTTTGAAGAGGTGGAAATGGTAAAAGGCAGTTTGGTACAAGATCAAGGGTGAAAACCGTGGACGAGCCATCCCATTCTCCCAAGTTAGAGGAGCAAGTCCAAACTCTTACTTCCATGATGAAAGATTTCATGAAAGAGAGGGTTCAACAAGTGAAAATGTGTGGCATTTGCAGACTTGATCATCACACAGATGTTTGCCCACAAGTGGTGGAAGATTTGGAGGAAGTTAAGGCGTTGGATTTCAACAACGAAGTAAATAGGCCATAGTTCGGTAGGGGCCGACAACAAGGTTTCCGTGGGAACCAAGGAGGTGAAAGGCAAGACCAATGCATGAACACCTTCAACCCGAGGTACCGTGATCACTCAAATTTCTGTTGGCATGAGAAAAATCAAATATAAGGGTACAACCGAGGCGGAAAAGCTCCACTCAACCCCATCTGAAGGAAGAAAGGCCTTATAACAACAACGCCTCACTCTACAAGTTGGATTGAGAAGAAATCCTAGAAACAATCTCTCAATTGCCCAAGAAACATGATGTTTTTGTTGAGCACACAAGGCGATAGATTGAAGATCTGGGGATTAGGGAATTTTCAAGCATCAAGAATCTTAAAATTCAAGTCGGATAAATTGCGAACTCGGTAAGCCGACTTGAAGCCAAAGAGTATGGCAAGCTTCGTTCCTAATCGGAGATCAATCCAAGGAATGTGAACGCTTTAAAGCTAAGAAGTGGGAAGGAGATGGGCAAGCCCAAGAGAGAGATCTTGCAGGAGGACAACTTGGTCGTGGAGAGAAGAAAAACCAGCTTGGAGGAGCAAGAATTGATTGTGGAGGAGGATCCCGTCAAGGAACTTCCAACACCCAATGCGATGATGAATTTTCCGCACCCTTTCCCTAGTGCACTTCGGGGCAGGGCGAAGGTGGCAACCAATGATGAGACCCACTCATTGATTATTATACGGCAACAAATATCTAGTCCATTTTCTTATTTTTAAATTAATTATATTACAATATCAATAAATATATTAATTTATTTTAACTACATCATTGTGTATAATTCTCATATAAATCTAAAAAAAACTTATGACAAAATTTTGGGAAAAATTGTCTTTCCATATGCCTATGGAAAGATGAGGTTTAATTAAAATAATATGAATTTAAATTTTATACTTTGCAGTAAATGCGAGAAAAGTGCAATTTTTAACCATATATTTTGGATGAAAGTGCAGAAATGACCTTGTAAAATCTGAAAGTGCAAAAATAACACAGGACTTTGTTGACCAAAATGTCAACTGTCAAGTTGACTAGAAATAGGTGAAATGACCATTATACTCTTGAGTTTAAAAAAATACCCTATTTACCTAAGTAGCCCTCACCTCTCAAACCCTCACTTTCCTCAATTGCTGCCCACCTCCTCCTCCTCCTCCAAAATCTCATCCATCAATTCTATGGCGGATCTAGTAGACAACGAGTGGAAATTATTGATCCACCCCAAAATAACAAAGTCCTTCGCTGTCGCCAATTTTTCCTCGTCCTCTATCGCTTCCCATTTCCTCTTTACTACCACTGCCTCCCGTTGCTGAATTTCCGTCGATGAATTTCCGTTGCCATGGCTCCAGGTTGTCCGCCGCTCACAAATTCAAACCTCTCTAATGCACTTGCATATCAGAACATTTCCATCACCGCCGCTAAATGAAGTAGCATATTAGCTCACTTGTTCACCGCTGTTAGAGCCTATCTAGATTGCGCTGCATCATGTTTCATTATCTCAACAAGCTATAAGACTGTTTCTTCTTACCTATCCGTTGCCACCATATGCAACACTGTCTCGCCGAAATAGTGATTCTGGCGGCATGGATCGGTATTTTGTTGATATATCTCAACATTTTTTTCCAATTTCCTATCATTTTGGCTTCTGCCAAAGGAGAGCTATTAGAATGAACAATCATCCTACTCATAATTAATTGCTAACTCCTTCAAAATGTACTTATATATTTTTTGTTAACAGAATTTTATCCGGGATTTGAATCGGGTTGCCACCGATGCCGACGAATTAGGTTAGTCATTGGAGGAAGGATATGTGGCGGGGATAGCAGTGGAGACGGGTTAGGGGCTTGGGTGGGTTAGACGCGCAGGTGAGTTTATGGGCTTGGCGGGTTAGACGCGGATGCGCAGAGGTGGATTTGTGGCGGGGCTAGTGGCTAGCGGGGGAGGAAGTTTGGGACTGGGGCATGTTAGGCACTGGAGCAGCGGGGGAGCCGTGAAGCCAACAGTGAGGGTGTTGACTTTGGGAGCTATGGGGCTGGGTTTCTAGGCTAGGGATAGTGGCTGTTGGCGGTGTTTAGCGGTGGCGGGCGAAGGAGGAGCAGTAGTTGAGGGTTATTAGCGGTATTGGCGCCCGGAGGTCGAGCTACGGTTTAAGGCTATTGGCGGAGGGTTTTTGGCTGGTTTATGGTGTTTGAAGTTGAATAAGAAAAAGCTTAGGGGGGTATAATGGTCATTAGAGTTTTTGTTTTAACGTTAGGGGTATTTTTGTGTTTTTAGATTTGGCAATATCTGAATTACTTTAGTCAACACCGGAATAGTATAAATTGATTATATCTGCACCATTACTCAAAATCTTTGGGTTATTTTTGCACTTTCAGATTTTACACGGCCATTTCTTCACTTTATATGTATTAGTCCAAAATTTGTAACAATACTAATCAAAACTCAAATAGGTGTGTGAGTTTACCTAAATAGATTATAACCCGATTTGACCCGGATTTTAATTGCTTTAACCAGCAATTTTTTCATCGTTTGTTGTAAAAATGCATTTGAATCCCCGATTTTTCAATAGTTTATGAAAGAACGTCTTTCAAGAGACGAATTCAAAACTTATTACTTATATTAAATCTTCATTCATAATCTGTGCATTAGTATGGGTATTATCGAGTTTTTTTAGATCATAAAGATAAAAAATTGATTCCAATGGAGAAGAAAGAAGATAAAAAGAAAATTTACAATATCCAACAGTGATACTCCTTAGAATTGGCTTAGAATTAGAATTGTGTTAATCATTAGTTGGTAGTCACACTTATTATCTGGCAGTCAAACTTGTCGAATTTTGATCACATATTTAAATAGCTATTTGAACAATAATGTTGACATATGAAATATTGTTAGATTCTCATAATATGTAATTTTTAATTTTTTTGGGTTGTCATTACCCGTAAATATACATATTTACAGTTAAACAATTTTTTTAAAACCGTGAAAAAAACTTTATCTAAATTTCCCTTGGATGAAGGGAGTACTGTGTTCTAGTTCATTACTATAATTTCAAATGCCTTTTATACTCTCAATGTTTTATACCTCTTATGAAAGGTATGGCGCCTGACTTGTTTAGCCCGAAAGTTGTGCTCGTTCAGTGTGTTGAGAAATCAAACGATCACAATACTTTTACTAATAACCTACAAAGTATAGCTTCTTGATACATTTAAAGCAGTTTTTCATTTTTAAGTAGCACGCTTCATGCTTCTCTAAATTGTGATGATTAATTACAACAGACATGTTAAGGAACAAGACATGAAAAAAAGGAATCTGTTTCAGGGGAATCTGCACACTTTCCATTTACGGGTGTCCCAGGAAAATCTGTATACTTTCCTTTTAAGGAAATAATTAATTCATCATAAGACAATACTACCCCTAAAAATTTAAAATCTTACAAAAGAGAAAATTCACTCCCTCACTAGTCCTCAACCTGATTTCTGCACCACCCCATCTTTGCTCTACCTCCTCTCGCCGCCTCCTCTCTCCGCCACTCCATCTTTTCCCCGCGTCACTCCATCTTTGCTCCGCCACCTCTCGCTGCCTCCTCCCCTCGCCGCCCGCCTCCCCTCTTCCGCCTCAGCCCTAATGCCACCGCCGCCACCACCCTCTCGCTGCCCGCTTCCCCCTTGCCACTAACCTTCCCTCTCTCGCATGAACTCTACTTTTGCCCCCGCCGCCACTTGTTTGCTTCTCCGCCACCACTTATTTTCTCCATTGCCTCGCCTCCTCTCAACCCTAATATTGCCACCACCACCCTTCCCTCAGCATCCTCCTCCGTCCCTCACTCCGCCTCCGTCGAAATCAGTAACCCCTTCCATACTCTCCACCATTAATTTAGCCGGAGACAGGTAACACTGAAAAACCAACCAGCACAGCTCCTCCATTGTGAGAGCCACTGCTACTCAGGCTCCTCACACGCAAGCCGGATTTGCGAAAACACTGCTGCTCCACACATGAGGTGTCAGAGACTTAGATCCACCGCTATCGATTTACAGTCAGTCATCCAAGGAGGCGGGAGGATGGAGAGAACGGAGGCAGGGGATAGAGAGGATGAAGGCGAGATTCGGACAGGACAGAGGTGCAGGCGGACAGGATAGAGGCACAAGCGCAGGCACAGGCGAGAGGACGATCGGAGAGAGGAAGAAGACACAAGGGCATATTAGTCTTTTCACCCAGAGGAACTTTGCAGAAGATATTTCTCTCTCTGCAGGTTCCCCTAGGATGGATGGAGTATAGAGGATAAAACGAGTTAAAAAGTTGGATTAGAATCATCGCTGAATTGATTTCTACTCTGCTACTCTTAGGAGAAAGGAAATGGCAGCAGGTTCATCAATAGCGAACAAAATTACAAATGTTCATCAACGGCAAACGAAATTACAATTATAATGCTAAAGAAAATAAACTAAATGATCACGGGTTTTTGCTACTTCCGGTAACCATGCAATAGCTGAAACTTGGTAGTTCACTCATTTTCCGAATTTGTTGTTGTAGTATGCTTACAGTTCGTACCTATTTCAATGAATCAAACGTCACATAAATATATAGTTGACATTGTAAAGTTCAAGGAATTACAAGGAGAGTGTTAATTTATCACCCGAAAGCCAGACACTAAAATGGTGAAAACTTGTTGCAATGGTGAAAACTTATTGCAGACAGATTTAGAGACTGCAATTTCTTGGCTCTTACTCTTGTTCTTCATTCCAACATTCCTCTTGTGAACCTGAAACATTAATTAATGTTGGACATCTTTTCAAATCCCAAATCTAAATTAATTAAGAACTTAAGAGTTTTGGATTCATGAATCGGAAACTCAAGGGTTGGTTCATGAATAAGAACTTAGAGTTGGGTTCATGAATGAAAACTCTTGCTCGGCACTTCAACTCTTATAAATAGAGGGAGAGTCAGAGTTGTTAGGTGTGAATTTGGTAGACATCTGTTCTGGTATTCAAATCACCCCTTCTGTATCTTTAAGTTGTGGGAAAAAGGCAGTCCCTTCTGTATCTGTAATTGGGTTAGGTGGTCCTTGGTAACATAATGTCTGACAGCTGTAATCTGTCTGACCTGGGAGATAAGATTAATATGTTTTTGTTCGTGGAGGTAACCAACATGTTATGTGAATCACGTTAAAATCGGTGTTTTGTGTTTCTTTCTTCCTCTTCTTTATCTTGAGCTGTGCAAGGAGATTAATTTTCCCAACAATTAATTTGTTCAAAAATTTTCCCAAGAAAAGCATGCTTGTAGGAAAAGTTATACGTAACTCCTTCAAGTGCATGAGGGTTTCAGTATCAACAAGGATATGCTGATAGAATCCCAAGCACATGGAAACACCGGCGGCTACAAAATAACCAAAACCCTTCACTTGCATCAGCTTCTTATGCAAATCAGTCTGCGATTCACAGGCTTCCGACCTATTGAGATTAAATCTTCCAGTGACCACTATCTTTTGCAAATTGTTGAACTTTATGTGCTTTAAGTCCCAGTCCTAGGTTTTTTAAGACATCCAGATCCACATCTGCCAATTCTTGTGCGCTTGGAAAGTCTCCCACGGTTTGGGGTGTGGATTAAACATCGCGCTTCCTTTTCTTCTTTGATCCAACGCCAGACAATGCTAGTCGAAGCTCGAAAAGGCTTTTTAGCCATCCTCAGAGAACTCTGCCAGCTACTCACACATTTGTAAACTAAATCAATATATAACATCAAACTACAATGAATCCTCAAGACTTCAAAATTAATTACAAAGCAGAATGTTCAATTTGAGAAGATGAGCCTGTGATCCCATGCATGATACTCAACCTGATTTGGAGGGGATTGATAAGGGGTGAAAGAAAATGCTGGTGCAGATTGAGAAGAAAAACTACAACATCACTTACTTGCAAAACCAGAGAAGTATACAGTTGATTGCATCTTCAAACAAGGTTGGAGCTCGAAAAATGTAACCGAATCCAACAGTTTAGGCCTTGGAATGAAGATGTTGAAATTATTGGATGTCGTCTACATCCTTAGCTGATAGTCACATCATCTTCGACACTTGATCCTATTGTGTGCACAAATAGACATATGAGTAAAGAAAGCAACATACATAGTACGTGACAAATGAACTGCAAGGCTTATGAAAATGGCTTCTTTATCTGCACCACATAGTTGGTCTACATCGTGAATTAGTATGAGTAAAAAATTAAAGTTAGGAGGTTTAGAGATGGTGACATTGACTGAGCTATGGAATCATAAAGTCTAACAGGCCGAGATAAGGATTTTGTTACAGAATCCCAAACATTGGGAGACATCATGAAGAAACCATGATTGCATACTGCATTTTTCAAACTGAAAGTTGAATACTTCTTTAGCAACAAATAAAGTTTGCACAATTTCTGGGGGTTCATTCTGGTAAGCTAACTCTGCAGCAATGACAATCACATAAGAAAATAAATAGTGCATATATATATATATATATATATTTGAAATGATTATTCTAACTAGTTGCTGCAGCATAATGTGTTTATGTAGGCTGAAAGTATTTTGTGACTTATTCTTGGAGCAAAATTAAATCACTACATTGAGAAAAAAGAAATTTAAACAACCAACAAAAATTGATGTTATGGTAATGGTGTGTTGTGACTTGTTTTTTTAATGAGGGATTTAGTGTTAGACTGTGGGTTTTTTTAATTGTATAAAAGGGTTGGGTTGGAACGGGGAGGTGTTTGCAAAAAAGTTTAGCTGAAAAGGTTGATACAACCATCTTGGCCTTTATTATTAGGTATTATAGTCGATTTAGTTCAATTCGTATCCTTGTTAGTAACTCATATTTTCAGGACTGAATCATATGTTATGGTATTTGGACTGAATCATATTTGATAGCTTGGCAGCTGCCGTTTTGGGGTATCTTGAGTCACTTGAATGGTACCAATGACTTCCCAATAGACATCACACAAATAAAGTTGAACTAAGTGCAATCATCACAGCACATGCAGTAAACTTTAGAAAGATTTTGTGATGCAGCTTTCTTGGATGATTCTTTTATTACTGTGATATTTTACCCTAATTTACTCTGCACTGCATTAGCACATGGGCCGTTTTGATCAAAATGAGGCCACCGGCAAAATTTTAAAAAATAGACCCTTTATATATAATATAAATGTAACATAATATTTTGGTTAAACCTAAAACAATTACAAAAAATGAGTTCTACTTGCATTTTTATTTGCAAACTTGTCTATAATCTATACTATATGCTAAAAGAAGAACTTTTGGCCAAATTTAACCCTCATACTTTGCCATATTAGCTTTGCCAAGTGCCACTTTCACACTTATCCACATCACTTTGTCAAGTGTCACCACTAGAGATTACCATGTATGACTATTTAATGCTGCATTTATTTTCCTATATACCTTCCTTGATTAATAAATTTACATATGTTATTCCATGTATCCAACTTTACAATTTCATTCGGCTAATGTGCTTACTCAAAAATGTTTAACATCCACTTTCATGTTTACCTTCATTTCTTAATTAATTTTATGTTCACCTTTTAATTCGTATATCACTAATTTGGTCTGGCTAATATGCTCTCTTGCAAATATTTATCTGTCATACCTGCATTATGTCAGAAATAATAAGATTATTCTTAAGCAAATTTAACCCGGTAACTAAATTTAACCTATAAATCCTGTTGTTTACCATATCTAATAATGTAATAATCTAATAATTCAAACAATTCGGTCAAATAATAATTTGTCCATATTATTATGTAATCTTTAGTCTTCTGTATAAGAATTATTTATTCGAATAATATGAATATGTAGTATAATTTAAATAGTTTATGGAATTATAATTTATTTTTCTTTGAAAACATGTCCTTACTTTTTTTGTATTTCTTTTTAAAAGAGATACAATTTTATAAATTCAGTTATATAATTATTCATTCATTATCAACTGACATTTATTATTTTTTATCACATAATTTGTACGACGTAAAATATTTTTATACAACAGTTAATACTTTTCTACATAAAAAAACATATGTATGACAAAAACCGAATCAATTTTTATTTTATTTCATGCAATGCAATGCATTATAATATTAATTAATATATTCATTTAAATTATGCACCATGTGTAGTTCTTATATACATATGACAATAAATCAATACTTATTTAAACTACAAATTATATTATACTTTAAATTTTCATTCAGAATCCGTACAAGTAGATCTACATCATTCGATTCTTGTTCACTTGGATAGCTTCTCATGGTTTGGGGTGTGGAGTAAACATCACGCTTTCTCTTCTCCTTTGATCCGCTGCCAGACAATGCTAGTTAAAACTCGTAAAGGCTTTTAGTTATCCTCAGAGAACTCTGCCTGCTACTCACACATTTGTAAACTAAATCATTATAGAACATCAAACTACAATGAATCCTCAATCCTTAAAAACTAATTACAAGGTAAAATCTTCAATTTGAGAGGATGATCTTGTGATCCCATGCATGATACTCAACTAGATTCAGAGTGGATAGATAAGGGGAGAAAGAAAATGCTGGTGCAAATTGAGAAGAAAAACCAAAACATCACTTACTTGCAAAAGCAAAGAAGTATACACCTGACTCAATCTTCAAACAAGGTTGGAGCTCGAAAAATGTGACCAAATCAAACAGCCTTGGCCTTGGAATGAAGCTATTGAAATTGTTGGACGTCCTCTTCATCCTTAGTTGATAGTCGTATCATCCTCGACACTTAATCGTATTAAGTGCACAAACAGACATATCAGTAAAGAAAGCAACATACATAGTACGTGACAAATAAACTACAAGACTTACCAAAATAGCTTCTTTATCTGCACCATATAGTTTGTCTACATCGTGAACTAGTACGAGTAAAAATTACTGCTAGACGGTTTAGAGATGGTGACATTGATTGAGCTATGGAATCAGAAAGTCTAAAAGGACGAGACAAGGATTTAGTTACAGAATCCCAAGCATTGGGAGCCATCATGAAGAAACCATGATTGCATATTGCATTTTCCAAACTAAAAATTGAGTACTCTTTTAGCAACAAACAAAGTTTGTACATTTTCTAGGGGTCATTATGGTAAGCTAGCTCTTCAGCAATAAAAATCACATAAGCAAATAAATTGTGCATATATTTATTTGAAATGATTATTCTAACTTGGTGTTGCAGCCAAATATGTCTATTACTAGTAGAGAGTCTTCTATTAAAGGCGCCATTGGAAGGCGGTTTTAAAAAATTGCTAATTTTTAAAGTTCCACTCGTAACGAGGCTTTCATTTTAAAGTTGACTAATTTTTAAACGAAGGAGGTTTTTTCAAAATTTCCTTTAAATATGGCTAATGGAAGACTGTTGATGGGATAACTACCTTTAAATTGCATGAATAGAAGGCGATTAGTCATAACCGCCTTCAAAATTATACTTTTCCGAGCTCGGAATCTAGGTCCGAAATTATTTCCAAGTTTATAAAGTATATGATCTCCTTCCTTTAAGAAATTATTGGTTTCCGAATTAGTAACATATTTCCCGAGTTCGAAAAATAGTGTTTCGTGACTTTGTATGTGAAGAAGATAATTTTTGAGCCCAGAAAGTGGGCAAGTATAGAAAAACTGAGCACTAATCACAAAATGCTCCCCATGCTCGAGCCCCGAGCGGGCTCCGCGCGCCCAGGGGCCCCAGCGCCCGAGCGCTCAGCGCGGTTTCCATCTCCCACGCGTCCGAGCGGCCAGCTCTCCGCGCGCCCCGGCACCCCAGCGTGCGGCCATCCGCGCGCGGTCTCTAGCTCCACGCGGTTCACCAGTCTTGCGTGCGTCCTTCGTTCGAGCGCCCAGCTCTCCGCGCACCCCGGCACCCCAGCGCGCGGCCATCTGCGCGCGGTCTCCAACTCCGCGCGGTCCCAGCGCGCGGTTCACCCGCCTT
>JAULKM010150482.1:0-33799 GCA_032355605.1 Rubia tinctorum | reverse complement strand
TAAAGTTTTTACTTTTTGCACTTAGGTCCCTCCAAGAAATTTGGAACTGTCGAATCACTAAATTGGAGATGCCAAAATTCAATTGAATAATATACGATTGCGACTTTTTGATTTGGGCATGTATGGGAGAATGGAAGGGCCTTGAAAGTCAACATTGATTACTTGCACACTATTTTGGAAAATTACACTATGGCCTAAAATGGTGTTTCTCCGTTATCCATTGCTCCAAAATACATGATTTTTGTTATTCTTTCCTGAATATAAAATTATTAAATAATATATTTTTTGGTGAATTGTGGGAAAGCGTTAGTAAATGTTATAGAGTAACTTATAGTTGATTACATAGAAGTAAGGAAAAGAAATCGGAAAAGATTACGGATATGTTATTGTGCCTGATTGATGATAAATATTCCATTAAAGATTTGGAAAATAAACTGGGGTGTATAGGGAAGCACCGCGTTCGAGCGAATTTCATTTTGAAATTACGAGTAAAGTTTTTACCTTTTGCTCTTAGGTCCCTCCAAGAAATTTGGAATTAACGAATCACGAAATTGGCAACGCAAAAATTCAATTGAATAATATACAATTGCGACTTTGCAATTTGGGCATGTATGGGAATATTGAAGGGCCTCGAAAGTCAACATTGATTACTTGCACACTATTTTGGAAAATTACATTGTGGCCCATATTGTGTTTCCCCATTATCCATTGATCCAAATAAATTATTTTTGTTATTCTTACCTAAATATAAAATTATTAAATAATATAATTTTTTGGTGAATTTTGGGAAAGCACTAGTAGATGTTCTAGAGTAACTTATAGTTGATTACATAGAAGTAAGGAAGAAAAATCAGAAAGGATTACAGATATGTTCTTATGCCCGATCGATGATAAATATTCCCTTAAGGAATTGGAGAATAAAATGGGGGTGTATATGGAAGCACCACGTTCGATCAGATTTCATTTTGGAGTTACGAGTAAAAATTTTACCTTTTGCACTGAGGTCCCACTAAGAAATTTGGAATTGTCGAATCACAAAATTAGCGATGCCAAATTTCAATTGAATAATATACGATTGCGACTTTGCGATCTGGGCATGTATGGGTGAATGGAAGGGCCTCAAAAGTCAACATCGATTACTTGCACACTATTTTGGAAAATTACACTGTGGCCCAAAATTGTGTTTGCCCATTATCCATTGCTCCAAAAACATGATTTTTGTCATTCTTACCTAAATATAAAATTATTAAATAATGTTTTTGGGTTAATTGTGGGAAATCGCTAGTAGATGTTCTAGAGTAACTTATAGTTGATTAAATAGAAGTAAGGAAGAGAAATAGGAAAGGATTACGGATATGTTCTTGTGCCCGATCGATGATAAATATTTCGTTATGGATTTGAAAAATTAAATGGGGGTGCATAGGAAAACACCACCTTCGAGCGGATTTCATTTTGGAGTAACGAGTAAAGCTTTTACTTTTTACGCTTAGGTCCCTCCAAGAAATTTGGAAGTGTCGAATCACGAAAATGGCGATACCAAACTTCAATTGAATAATATACGATTACGACTTTGCAATTTGGGCATGTATGGGATAATGGAAAGACCGTTAATTAGTTAAACTCCAACATTTTTATTTGTATTTATATATACTAAATGAATTAAGGGTTGGACGTTAATTAGTTAACATCAAACATTTTTATTTTTATTCATATATATATATATATATATATTAGGCCAGTAAACGTTGATTAATTTCAATCAACTTAGTTATTATAAAATCAACAAAAGAAGTAAACGATTTTGAAAGTTAAGCAAAAAATATAATTTAACTTAGAGCGGTTGTGCCCATCTCATGAATTTTTTGATAAATATTTAAAAAATTTGGCAATTTTTTTTGAAATTTTTGGAGGGAATATTGATTTTTAAAATTTTTAGCACCGGTGTTTTTACATTAGCACCGGTTTTTGAAAACCAGTGCTAAATTTTGGCTTTTTTTGAATTTTTTGGCGGGAAGATTGAATTTTAAAATTTTTAGCATCAGTTTTTACATTAGTACCGGTTTTTTGAAATCCAGTGCTAAATTTTGCCGAATTTTTAGAAATTTTTGGACATTAGCACTGAAAATCGGTGCTAATTTAAAAAAATCGGTGCTAAATTTAGCCCCGGTTTACAAAAAATGGTGCTAATTCAAAAAAATCGGTGCTAATTTATTTGGAGCACTGAATTTCAAAAATCGGTGCCGAAAAATTAGTTCAAGAGTGGTGTTTCTGTGGTAGTGTGCTTAGCACTAAAAACACATTCATTTCCGGAAAATAAGTGTGTTGAGTTATGGGGGTGGGTGGCAAACAAATTGAACAACACCCTAACGAATTGAGGTGAACTCTTATTCACTTGTGCCCTGGTAAATGGAGCTTTATCCTTCTTCAGTGTTTGTTTAACCGGTTTAAGTCTCTTATGGGGCACCCCCTTCAAATGATTATCCGTTCTCGGGTCGGAAAAAAATTAGGTAACGAGGCCAAAGAAGAAACAATCCTCATGCAGGACACACCTTCTTATAGTTTCCATCTTTAATTGGCAATGCGGCGTTGAACACCGCCATTTGTTTCATAAAAAATCGACAAGTACCATCCACAATTGGTTAGCCGTGATGATGTTGCATCGCCGGGTACATAACACCTTCGGCAACGTGAAGAGGCATACCTTTGTCGCCTTGATCAATGTATAACTCACATGAAATTGGTGACATAAAAATTAAATTAGAACAAATCCAAATATGTATTGATTTAGTGTGCAAAAATAATAATAGTTCCTTTTTGGGTGGTGATGTGATCTCCTTGTCTAAGTTGTTGTCTTCTTCCGCTAGTGTTATAAGCCTTGGCACGTGGTTGACCTCAACTTTGCCTGGCGAGTGGCTTGAACCTCCAGACGGCGGAGGCCAATTTGGCCTCATGTTATCCGAATTGTCTGGGACAGGTAGACCGGTGTTTTGGATTAACTTCATTATCAAAAGGTCTTGTTGCTCTATGTGCTTGTCTCGTATAATCGCTTCTTTTTGCAAAATGTGCATCCTAGACGGTTTTGCCCCATTGTAAGAGTGCACAATTCCAAATGCATCTTTTTGTTTTAAGAAGATATGTACCCCCCTAGCACAACCCGGGTGATCTAATTTACCCATAGCTTCAGTAAGGATGTTAATTTTACCCATCGAAACAAAGTTCCCTTCTATTTGATCTTGTTTCAATTTAGCCTACATGCGGGAGGTGATTAAAATATGCACGAAAAAAAAATTGATGAGGCATTGCAATGAGTGAAATACAAATTAAATAATCAAGTGAAGCATACCACTCATTCTGTAATTTCAATTTCGAGGGTTTAGTTAATCTGTCATCCTTTTTTTTGACGACTCACTAGGGATAGATCACACCTCTCAATCTCCTCCACACTGATCGGCTCGACAGATGATCTTGCCTCCCCCTCTGTCATTCCACCCTCAATTGCAAGTTGGACATCCTTCTCGAAATGTTCTTTTATGAATTTGAGGACCATCAAACCATAGACCCCATGACTCTTCTGATGATGATATTCATTCTTCTTGGCATTTTCTCTCTTTATATCCCTCATCCCCAATGTTACGAATTCATAGAGAAGTAACTACTAAATATAGGTAAGCTAAATACAGACAAAATTATATAGAAAATGACTAACAATTTCTTCATTCTCCAAGGCCCTCTCTTGTGTATCTCCCAACTTTCCGGTTGAATGTGTGTATAAGTTAACCACGGACATTCTCCTTTCCTATGGGAGAATATGTAATCCCTAGACAACTTGTGCTTGTGCTCTCTCCAACTCTTTAATAACATCCTCGTTGCCATTTTTCTCAAAACCTCCATGCAGGGAGCATCGATTTCAAGGGGTCTCTATTTTAAAATAAGGGATAAATACATTTATACCCTGAATTTAGACTAAAATTACCAATATAACACTGTAATTTTAGAAAGTTCCAATTTAACCCTAACTAATTATTGTATGTACCAATCTAACCGTAACATTTGACAATTTTGTGCCGATATAACCAAACTCCCTAATTCCAGCATTGGCCAAATGAATTCAGGCATGACCAGTAATTGAAATAACAATAATACCCCTTATTACAAACCTATCTTCTTCTTCAACCACCCCCACTGTGCTAGCATGGCCTTTCCTACCCCACCGCCTCCAGCCTCTCCACGCCCTAGCCCCTATCTCCCTCCACCACTTCCTATCTGTCACCACCCCACCCAGCCCGCCACCAGCCACCCACTCTCGCCTGCACCATCCCTCCCTCCCTTCCCCCACCACCAACAGTTCTTCTTGGTGAATCAAAATTCTTCTCGAACCACCAAACTTTTCTTAGAGAATGAAGACTCAAATATCAAAGCTTCACCGGCAACATTGAATCAGTATAAGCATGCAGTAGATAAAATCCCCAACATTAATAATTAAACAAGATAATCAACATATATACAAAAACAAAGTGCCTCATAGTACAGTAAGTGGCATATAATTGTTTGACTATGTTTTTGGTAATAAGGAAATGCTGGTGGGAAGCTATAGATAATGTCTTCGTATGTATGAAATTATTTCTACTATTTTTTCATTTATTCCATGGCATCTTTCGATTCTTGGTGAGTGCATTATCTTTAATTAGATTCAAGAACTCTGACAGTGTGCTTAAGTATTGGGCTCTGTGTTGCGATTGTGCAATTGCCGCTCGATCGGATGGAGCTGGTTAGCCGGAGGTGATGCGCAACGATGGAGGCAGTGACGGGCGGGAGGAGTGGGTGGTGGCAAGTGATGCAAGAGCGTTAGAAATTGAAGGAAACGCCACAAATGGACGCAAGGAGAAAATGCCTCAATTTGCTTTACCAAATTTATGAAAATCGAAGAAGAAGCGGCAGGGAGAAAAAGGGAAACAAAGGAGAAAATGGGGTTACTCTTTTTCAATTTTTTTTAAAGACAGCGGTAAAATTGTCTTTTTGTCATAATCCGGAAAAAGAAAGGTTGACTAAAAAGTCAGCGGAACAAAGGTACATTGATTTCCTTCTCTGTAAGTGCACGAACCCTAAGGTTGTCCTTCCCAATGACATTGGGCCTTTGAGATTAAAATATTTTCTAGACCATTTTGAAAAATCGCAATTTGATAAATTGTTGAAGTTAGCCGAACCCGTTCACCATGATGAAGTAGTTCAGTTTTATGCCAACCTAGGTCAGAGTAAAAACAACCACGATCTTACTAAAGTTAATGGTGTATTGATCCTGGTCACCAAATTTACGATTAATGATGTCTTAGGTTGTGATCATACTAACCCCAAAATTTGTTTGCCCGTGGCTGTTAAGGCCCCTTAGAAATTTTCCACCAAAAATACTGGCCAGGCGTTACTGAATAAACACCCTTATGCCCAATGGCTATAACTAGAAAATATTTTTATGGGGAGGGATCGACACCGGGTCAAGCATAAAAGTATGATGTAGGTGTTCTAAATTTGGAACAAAGGTTAGTGTACAAGTGGATATGCATGAATATATTTCCATCGGGGAGTCATGCTTGCCAGCCAACCATATGAAATTTGATGCTATTTTACTATGTCATAAAAGGAGTTAAGATAAATCATGGTTATACTATACTGAATTACATGCTAAAGTCCGCTGCTTAGAAGAAGAAGAAGGATTTCCCCTATGGGGGATTAATCACAGCGATGTTTAGAAAATGAGGTATTATGCCTATTGATAGACCAATGCGTCTAGATTATTACAACAAGTTGTGGTTTGAGCACAAGCATTTGAGTGTGAGATTTTATAGCAAATATTTTGTGAATGTTGTTCCTGGAGAAAAATCTAAGAAGGCTAAGAGAGCTAGGGATTGTGCAACTCAAAGGGACATAATTTTGTAATTTTGTTTTCTTGTAGGTTCCATTAGTTCTTTGGTAGGTGTCATGAAGAAAACAATTAGCAGATACATGGCGTGTTTACGCGCAGACATTAGTGCCATAGAATATAGTCAAGCAAAGTTCATCACTTCTTCAAGCTTGAGCATCGACCCTGCATTTGGCGAGAAAATGCCGAACTTCAAGCATGTGTTCTCTAATTACGAAGAGGAAGTGGAAGATGAAGCTAATGAAGATGAGGAGGATGTGGAGACTGACCCTGAGATTATCGAGATGTTTGCAGACTAAGACAATGAAGAATGATGATGTGTTTGTAGTTTTCCGGATGGAATGAATTTGATACTATGTTTTTTGTATTTTTTGTATTATAAATTTTCAATCCAAAACTCTATGCCAAGTGTAAGACATTTAGTAGGAAGTAAGTTAACATTTTAAGGATGATTTGTTTTAGCAACGAAGCATAATGTGGGTTTTAACATTTCTAGCAATCTAGCAATAGGATTTAGTAGGTGGAATGACAAAAACAAATGGACCTAAAATTTTGAAATTGGCCATTTTTATCCGAAGAAGTTCAGAGTTAGGAACTTTCTCTTCACTATAGAATAGAGTCCAGAGTAGATTACCTACTCGAAACTGATTCTGACATAGATAAAGAAGAGACGATATAGGTAATTACGAGTTTGGAACGGTAGGTTCCGACCTCTTTTGAGATTTCAGATCCTATTATGTTTAAAAATGCTTTGCTCTTTTCCAAGATTTTTTCATCTCCTCACTCGGAACTTATAATCGTACCTTTTTTATTTTATTTTGGCCCAGATTAGTTAAGGACTCGGAACTCCTTGTGGGCTTTTTTAAATTGAGGTAAGAGTTTGTTACGAGTTCGGAACATAACCCAATATAAATATTAAAAAATGGGATTCCAATCGCAAAATCTCCAGATTAGAAAACCTAGCTCACTCTTCCGGCTGCAGAACAAAAATAGGAAATAAATTTCAAATTCCATTTCAAGCGGAAAACGACATTGCAATGTCTCAATCCAATAATAGGAGTACTAGGAAATGTGGACCGACTTCCCGTCTGAGGAATTTGTGTACATCCAATCTCGGGTACGAAATGGCTAGGTTTGTTTCACTTACCGCCTAACTTGGATAGAACAAATTACGTGATGTTGGACGATTAATAGATTCCTATATAATTAATCTCAATGTATATCATAGCATAGGCTTAGCCGACCTGGTCATGAAATTTTCCAAACAACATGTTTTTCGCCTAATGACTTTGAATGAACTAGCTTATTTCGATGAGGTTTGTCAATTTTAAAGTAATTTTCAAGAGATTGAGGGTGGAAGTTATGTAACTAGGGTTAACGAGTTTAACATTGAAATAAGTCCTTGGGAAATTAATAAATTACTAGAATGTCCCCATAAGAGTTGAATGATGTGTACCCCTTGGCCACTAATGGTCCTTTGGATGATGTGTATCATAGAGAGAAATGGCCCCTAGATACCGACTACCCCAATGTCGACCCGTTTGACTGCATCGTTAGGTATTTTTAGAGAAATGCCCATGGCTTAGAGAGGAATGGTTTTTTATAAAATAGAACACCTCTCGATAGATGCTCGGATTGTTTATGAGATTATAGCTAGAAACATAGTACCCGTTAAAGGACAACTAATGGAACCCACTTATACCACTCTTATGACATTCTATTACATTATGGAGGGTAGAAGAATCAACCCCCCGGGAGCCTAATTTTTAAGAATAGCTTTCGTTTGCATCTTTAAAAATGTAATCAAAAGTCTCCCATATGGGAATTTGATTACTTTGATGTTGAAGAGCGTTTCCGAGATGGTGTTTCATGGTGCGGAGAAGCCGGTGAAGTGGTTTGAAAAGAAATATTTCTTGAATAAAAAGTGGGTCCTCATCGACTAGAAATGGTGTCACAAAAATAAAGATGGCACAGACAAAAGCAAGAGGCCGAGGATTGAAGAAGAAAATTATAAATTTACATAATTACATTATTACATTATTTTCAAATTCCTTTTATCTAAAATATTTTCTTCTATTGATAGAGAGGAATCAGATCCTATATTCATTTGAGGGTTCAAGACTTTCTACAAGTGGATGAGGAGTGAGATTTTCCAATTTCGGGAGCGTGTTCGGAAGTTAGAGATCTGACAAGGTGCATGTGAACGTCAATTTGCCTTCACATCGCGATCATGACAGTTTTACATTCATATTTCAATTGAGTAAAACATGTTGACTTCTCACAAATAAGGAATGTATAGTGCCCCTTCACCGAGTATCTGGACAGATTGCCATATGTAGGGAAATCATTTATGGTGCAAAACAATAAAGCCTTCAATGTAAAAGTATCATTCACACTACCATCGTACATGAGGACTCCATCATTGAATAAAGTCATCAAATCATCAATAAGAGGAGAAAGGTAAACATCTATATCATTATCGGGTTGCTTGGGCCCAGAAATCATCAACGACAGTAGCACATACTTACGTTTCATCATAAGCCAGGATGGAAAGTTATAGATCACTAACATCACATGCCCAGAACTGTGTGTGCTGCTCATATTACCAAAAGGATTCATTCCATCAGTTGATAGGCCTAACCTCAAATGTCGGGGATAGCCCTTGAACTCTGGGTATATGGCATCTTGCTTCTTCTACTGCTCAACGTTTGACGAATGCCTAACCACATCATCGTTAGGTTTAACTCTTTCAGGATGCCAAAGAAACAACTTGACATCTTCATTTCGTGCAAATATTTTCTTCACCATGGAATGATCGGTAGATACCATAAAAATTTAGCCGACGTCTTCTTCGATCCAGACCCAACTTCTACACCCACAAATATGTCACCCCGCTTCATCTCGTACCTTGACTCGCCACACACCCAACATTTTTCTAGTAACTCATCATCCTTTCCCTTATACAACATACAATAATTAGGGCATGCATGAATTATTTTTCTTCAATTCAAGTCTCATTGGACAGAGAATCCTTTTCGCAGCATAAGATCTATCAGGCATAAGATTACCCTATGGAAGAAATTTCTTAATTTATACAAGTGTCTCCGTCATCCCTTTATCAGTCCACCCAAACTTGGCCTTCAAGTTCATAATTTTCAAAGTCACACTCAACACCGAATGTATGGACCCCTTGTACAATGTGGTCCTTTTGTCATTATGTAATGCTTCAAGAGCCTCTAGTTTCCCGTGAAAATCTCTAGCAACATCCTCTACTATCTCATCAAATACATCATCACCGTATAAATTACCATCTCCCTTTATTTTCCCATCTACAACACTCGCAACCTCCCCGTGCCACACCAATTAGTGTAACTAGTGTCAAACCCCTGAGTGATTAGATGTCTCGTAACTTTTTCCTCCCAAGAAATACATCATTCTTACAATCTCTACACGGATATCGTGCATGCACCACACCATTATTCGATGCTTGTTCAAACGCAATCACAACAAAAGATTCAATTTAAGGAATGTAATCGGGTGAACTCCTACGATTGTTACCAATAAGCACAATGTGATCCATTGCAAACACCCTACATGGAAATGTCATAAATTAGTGGGATAAACACAAAAATATTCTAAACCTTCACATTTCACACAAAAAATTACCCTAAACCACACATAAACCCTAACCCATACATTCAACAAAATTCAACTCTTAAAATTAAAACATGTAATGAACAAATTAATATCACACATACCATCCCCAATTACTTCATCTTAATCTCTAAATTCGGATAGGTTTCCAATTCTTTCCTTTTTCCTAAATGATAAGCCCTTTTAAAAATAGCTGAATCTTGACCAAAATATAGTTCCGATTTTGGAACCCATTCATGCGATCATGCTTTCATATAAGACATAATTCCGAATGCGGAACACGACCCAGAACAAGTTCCGGTTGAGAAACTTTCTTTGTCTCTTTAATAATGGTGTATTTTGGGCTTCCGAATCTGGATCAGCCATCTAGAGGAACGTTCCGAACTCGTAACTTTGGATCCACAAAGGCAGAAAGTCACAACCGCTTTTGAAAATGGCCGGTCAAAGGAAATTATTATTAGAAACGCCTTAAACCAAACTATTTAAAGGCGGTTATATCAATAACCCCTTTCCTCTAATATTCAGCCGCCTTGTAACTCGAGGGAGGTCCAATTGAAGCCAGTTTCGAGCTCGAAACTTCTTCCCAAATGCGGTTCTTCAGAAATCGGGCGGAACCACCTTCTAAGTGGTGTCTTTAATGACCCATCATCCACTAGTGTATACACACTAGTGGAGAGCCTTTAACCACATATTTGAATAGATATAAACAATAATAGTATTGTATGTGATATTGTTGGATTCGCCGTAATAAGTAGTTTTTAAAAATCGACTTTTTATTTGCAGCTAATGTACTATTTAAACGTACTAACGATCAAACATGTTTCTTAAAAACATGAAAACGATTCCGTGCAACTTATATTTTAACAGAGAGAGTCCTAAAAATATTAGACCGCGTTTGTCGGACTCCATAAAAGAAGATACTCCCTCCGTCCTAGGTCTATTTTTACAGACTAATTTTTTTCACGGTTATCAAGAAACATATTTGAATATTCATATGTTTAACTATGTATATTAGCGGTAAATGAAAAGTTGACTTTTAGAAACTATTTGTTGCGACGAATCCAATAATATCACATATGATAATCGTACTATATATTTATCTATTCAAATATGTGGTCTAAGTTGGCTAATGAATAATGTCAAATAGTAAAATGTGAAGTTTGAGGTGGGGCCGGGTACTATATTTAGCATTTCTAACAAAATGTTTTTTCGTGGAAGTTAGCCTGGAAGGGCAGCTTAGAAGTTAGAATCACTGTAAAGGGACATATGCTTGCTGGCAATGCATGTTTGAATTGACTGAGTGTGGTAGATGAAGATAATAAGTAAGTTTAAGGACGGACACACTTCAGTTTGTCACCTACTGGGATTTGAATATTTTCCATTTGTCAATTACATTATTTAAGATCACCCTCATTAACAGCACATAAGCCAAAACTAGAGAATACTATTCAACGAAATATAGTGAGAAATGGGCCTGCATGAAGGTAAAGTTGCTGCCTCTGTAAACCGTGTTTTTACTTTGATGAGCGAGCCAACTCCAGGAACCCAGTTGAAGAAGAAATCAGATCCGGCCATTAATATTGTCTGGGTATACGCAAAAACCAGAATCCCCCAAAGCACCAACACAGCATTTTTTTAATAATAAAAAATCATTAAAAGTTGGGTTATTTATTCGGCACCCCAGGCCCTTTCAATGAAATGAAAACATTTACAATAAGGATTTTTTCAGGAATTTTTTAATTCAAAACACTACTGTTAATGGTGGATGGGAGAAATTTATTTGGTTATGCAAACCATTATGAAAATAAAATAATACAGTGCTAGAAATGGTGGGTACTGTTCTATTAACTGTTTCCCTTACATTTCTACCTAAATTTATTATAAAGGAGAAGTAGCTTGAATGATCTTTTTGGGTATATAAGTTTCTTGAAGTTGACCTCCACCATATTATTAGCCATTTGAGGCCATATGTTCAATAAAAACAACACCAAGTTAGTTACTTATGAACAATATCAGCGTTAAACTTTTAGGGGGCTGAAGAAAATTGAACAACCGGACCTCGCATATAAATTAACACTTAGGGTATGTAATATTGGTAAAATGTGGCCTCAAATGGAAAAAATAAAAATATTATTAAGGTGCCAAATCGAGATTTATAGTTTTTTTTTCTAGACATTACATTTTCTTTATGCAAAATGAGCTCCCTGTATATGACAAGGCCTGCTTATAAACACCCATGATCATTTTTGAATCCACTACAAAAGTCAAAAAGGTTGTACTGGGATCTTCTGGGTAGGCTTATTGCCTTTTATGTGATCAAATATTAAAGAATGGTAATATTACGTGAATATTACTTATAATGGCATTTAGATAGATTCCTTTTCCTTTAGATTTTTGAACCTTTGTATAATGTACTTCAAATCATGAATGCAAACACACATTATTCTCATTATTTTCTACATGGTATCAGAAACTAAAATCTTTAAGAAAATTTCCACTGCCATTTCTGCCAAGATTCGTCGCCGTCATCCACACGCGCCGCCATCTGCCATCGACTGCTCCCCGTCATTTCCGTTTCGTGATCGCCGTAGCCTCCCCCGTGGTTTCCACTATCCGTCTGGTTTCGATTTGCCGGTGAGTGACGTTAACGCACCATTATCGTAGCTAACACGCGCCGCCGCGTCGTCTACATTTGTCGCCAATCTGCAACGATGTCTACACCTGGTTCCGATTCCAATGCCGCTAAACAAGCTCGCCTCGATGTCGAAGTTGAGGCCAACAATCTACAAAATCTCAATGCCACCGACATTGGGCATTGGGTCATCTGTACCTCCTTGTCGATCTGTGAGCTCTCCTTACTACCTTGGTCTTTCTAACAACCCCGGTTTGTCAATCTGTCCCGTCATACTGAAAGGTGAACAAAATTATCTTGAATGGACCACTGTGATTTATAGAGCTATGCTTGCCAAGAAGAAGATTGGTTTCATCAATGGAACCATTAACAAACCCCTGGATGGTCATCCTGATGCAGATGATTGGCCTGGAGTTAATGCTACTCTTGTTTGCTGGATCTTATAGACTTTAGATCCACAATTGTGCTCTTCTACCAGTTATTTTTCCACAGTTAAAGAATTGTTGGATGATCTTTAGGCATGATTTACTCTTGGGAATGGTCCAAAAATTCTGCAGATGTTTGATGATCTACATAAATGTCGACAAAATGGTAAGACTGTTGCAATTTATTTTGGCAAACTGAAGAAGATGTTTGATGATTACTACTCACTTTGGCCTCTTTAGTTTGCACTTGTGAAGCTTGAAAACCACTTTTCACATGCAACCATGCTGCTGTTGTCTTCCAAGAACGTGAGAAAGATATGATCTATCAATTTATCCTCGATCTTGATGAAGGATATCACACTTTGTGATCCAATATCATGGCCACTGGATCATTTGCCACCTGTATATGCTCTTGTTGCTCAGGAGGAGAACCACAAAGCAGTCATTCGGTCTTGGGAGCCTTTAACTGACTATATGGCATATGTTGCACGATGCCCACCACCTTCGGGTTCTTCGACAGTTTCTCTCACTTCAGCTGATAGAAAAAATCTCACCTATACGCATTGTCATTGCTAGGGTCACGACAAAGATACCTATTTCAAGCTCACAGGCATTCTATATTGGTTCAACGAGCTGAGAGAGAAAGCTAACGCCGCCAAGAAAGTGGTACGAGCTCCGCCAACCACCGCCGCCGGTGTCCGCCCATCTCCAGCACCATTTGCTGGCACTGTTGTGTCGCTGCCAGGTCATGCATCGCGGCCTCATCCAGTACCCCTGCCCATTTTGATTTTCAACATGCTCTGTCTGATGACCAATAGAGTATGACCCTACATTTATTTAATCAGTTTAATGCTATATCTGACCATATGTCAAGTAAGTCTACTTATCATGGATTCTTGATTCGAGGGCCATATATACATGATTGGTGCCAAGGGTTCTGTTACTGATATTAATACTGCTGTCAATTTCGTGAATGTTATACTACCTTATGGATCTGTGTCATCTGCGACAAAATATAGTTCTATTTGCTTTGGAGATATTGCTCTTAGTCATGTGGTCTACATAGGTACCTTGCGATGCCATATATTATCATGCTCTAGATTGTTATCTGCCTTAAAATGTCTAGCTTTGTTTGCTAAAAATTATTTAATTTTACAGAAAATCAGTACGAGAATTGTGATTGGCATGGGTGAACAGCAGGGGGGTAATGGCTTTGTGTTCTGGATACGTGTGTTCGTCCTCATATCCTGCAGTCTATTCCGACTGTTTCTTCAGTTTTGTCTTCCGATTTATGACATCAACGTCTTGGGCATCCTTCCTTCACGGTTTTGTCTTCTATTTCTACTCTTGATTTTAGCACAAATAATATCTATGTTCCTTGCTCTGTATGTCATAAAGCAAAATAGACTAGACATAGTTTTTCTTTGAGTTCTTCGAATGCTAGTTCTTTATTTGATTTAATACATTGTGATGTTTTGGGTCCTTATAGAACACCATCTTCTATTGTTGTTTTTTTTTTCTTTAGTTAATGATTATTCCCAAGTTTTCTAGGTTTATTTATTAATTGCTAAGTCAGATGTAACTTCTAGATTTATTGAATTTTGTGCTTTGATCAAGAACCAGTTTGTGTGCACAGTTCGTCGTGTCCTTACTGATAATGGTGCAAAATTTCTTCCTTTAAGATCATACTTTGCTGAATCTAGGATCATTTTTGAGACTTCTATGGTTGATATACAACCGAAGAATGGCCGTGTTGAGCGTAAGCAACGTCCTTTGTTTAATGTGGCTCATACTTTACGCCTTCAGGCTATTCTGTTGATTGAATTATGGGGAGAATGTGTTTTCACAGCTGCATACATGATTAATTGGACACCGACAAAGCAACTAAATGGCCACACGCCACTTGAGTTACTCTATGGATGCATTCCAAATTACAAGATTTTTTGGGTATCTGGATGTTGTGTTCTACCTCCTACATTCCCAGAATTCGTGACAAGTTTGCTCCAAGAAGTTGTCGATGTCTTTTCCTTAAGTATCCGGCCGGAAAGAAAGGATATTGCCTTTATGATTTGGAATCCATTACCTTCTTCAACATTCAAGATTCTGATTTTTATGAAAACTAGTTTTCGTATGTTGTGCCATCTACCACTCCGCCTTCGAATCCTTCAGTGCATACCAGCAGTGTCATCACCTCACCGCCGGTATCACCATCGTCGACATCGAACACTTCACCACCGGTATCCTCAGGTGTTCTCTATCCTTTAACTGATTTTGTAAGTGTCGGTAAATTTTCTAGTGCTCATTCTTGATTTTTGGGTGCAGTAACTTCTAGTGCATATCCCACCACTTACTTTGAGGAATTGAAGCATTATCATTGGCCTAATGCTATGGCTGATGAAATTATTGCTCTTGAGCGTAATAAGACATTGATTTTGGCTCCACTATCTCTGGAGAAGCCTGCAATTGGATGCAAATGGATATATCGTACCAAGTTCAATTTTGATGGTACCATTGAACGTCATAAAGCTCATCTAGTTGTTTTTGGAAATTGTTAGAAAGAAGGAATTGACTATATTGAGACATTTTCACTTGTTTCAAAAATGAGTTCGGTTCGTCTGTCTTTATCAGTTGCAATCATTGGTGGTTGGGAACTTCATCAGATGGATGTGCATAATGTTTTTCTACATGGTGATCTGCATGAAGAGGTGCTTATACCCCCTCCACCCGGCTATCTTGCTCCTCCCAGCCAGGTATGTCGCCTTCAGAAATCTCTTTGTGGTCTTCAACAAGCCCCTCACAATTGGTTTGCCTAATTGGCTCAGGCTTTACATGCATTTTTTTGTCCAGAGTAAGGTAGATTACTCTCTATTTTTTTTACTAGTGGCTTAGTTTATTTTCATGTACTTGTGTATGTGTATGGTTTGGTCATTGCTGGTAGTTCTTAGTCGCTCATATCTAAATTCAAGAAATACTTGATCTATTGTTCTCACATGAAGGATCTTGGAACACTTAAGTATTTCCTGGGAATAGAGATTGCTACAAGTTCGGTTGAGATGCTTCTTTCACAATTGAAATATGGTCTAGATATCTTATCTAACATAAGTTTATCAGCTTCTAGGCCAATTGATTTTCCTATGGAGCAACAACAAGATCTTGCGCGGGTTTAAGGCCCTCTTTATGATGATCCTGAGCAGTATTGGCACCTGGTTGGTCATCTCATTTACCTTCCTATCACTCGTCCTGAGCTTAGTTATTCTGTTCATACACCTGCTCAGTTTATGAAGTCTGGTTATGTTCCTCACTGGCAAGCTGCGATTCGAGTTCTTCACTACTTGAAGAGTCATCCTGGCTAAGGTATATTTCTCTCTTCATATAGTTTTTTTTACAGTTGAATGCTTATTGTGATTCTGATTGGGCTACATGTCCTATTATATGACACTTTCTTTCTGGGTACTTTTTGATGATTGTAGATTCTCCAGTTTCACGGAAGACCAAGAAGTGACCTACAGTTTTTCGTTCTTCTGCTGAAACAGAGTATCGTGCTATGACTTTTATTTTTTGTGAGTTGTTGTGGCTTAAGTCTTTGCTTTGGGACTTAGGTGTTGTGCATTCTGCTCCTATGTGACTGTTTTGTGACAGTCAATCTGCTCTTCACATTGTGAAAAATCCAGTATTCCATGAACATACAAAGCATATAGAGGTTGATTGTCATTTCGTCAGTACAGTCTGGTATTCTTCTTATTCATTATATCCGCACGTCTGATCAACATGCAGATTTGTTCACCAAAGCTCTCGGACGAAATCTGTTTCATTCATTACTTGAAAAATTAGGCATTTCTGATCTCCATGATCAACTTTACGAGGAGTATTAAGGAATACCAATATTATGTAAATATTACTTGTAATTGTAATTAAATTAGATTCTTATTCCTTATCTGTATAGGTATTTCTTTGTACCTCTATACAATGAACTCCAGATCATGAATACAAACACACATTATTCTCATTATTTTCTACATAAAAAAACATTCCTTATAATCTAGTCACTACTACAACCTAAAACTTGTAATACTTTGAAATTGTTGCTTTAAGCACTAGTGGAGAAGGATATACTAAAGGAAGCACTAGAAGATGGTTATATCGGAATTGTGTGTACCTTTAATTGAGGTTTGAAATAGGTTTCGAGTTCAGAAGTGCTTCCCAGGTCACCTTTTTTATTTTAAAGGCGCTTATAAATTAATAAGAGACAGTTCCGCCTTTAATGAAAATCAATTAAAAGTGGTACTACTTGTAGAATTGCCTCTAATTGAGGATCCAAAAGCACTTCCGAGTTCAGAAGTTCTACCTCAAGTCACCATTTCATTTTAAAGACGATTCTAGTTGTAGATGTACCTTTAATGAACAGTCTTTTATGCCTAGATGTTCTCCCCCTTTGTTTTTTCTTCTTAATTTTGGCCCAAACCCTCCCTATTTAGGTTTTTTTATCCCATCTCCCTCCATTTTCTACTTCTTTTCTAGGTTCCTTACCCCTAGGGTTTTCATATTTTTCTCCTGCCCACACTCAGCCCACCGCTCCACCATTCGCCCACCTTGTCTCCACCCTCTGTCGGTTCTTCACTCCACCCTCATGTAAAGTATGTCATATTCTTGTCCATCGTGAAGTCTATCTGCTGCTCGCCTCCACTCGGTAGAAGGCACCTCTACCGCTGATCCCCGCCCGTCCGCTTGGCTCCATCTGTAGCATCTCTACCGCACCACTCGTCACCGCCACTGAATATGTTAATGTTGATGTTGTTGTTCTTTCTGTGGTCTCGCACTAATTTTAACAGTGTTAGTTGTTGTTGATGTGTTCTCAATCGATCAACTGTGTTGTTGCTAATTTCCAGACTTGTATTACTCGCTTTATTGCAGCTTTTCGGCAACTACTTTTCGGATGGTCAGAAATATGTTTCGAGTTCTGATCCTATTTCAGACCCTAACCAGAGAAGGCTCTTTGAAAGTGTCTTTAATGGTCCGATATAACCACAATTAATGATCCATTCCTCCACTAGTGAGGTATTAATAATTAATACTAGGTTGAATCTACTACAACACTCATACAAGTATTACCTTATGTGAGGTTGCATTATATCTAACGCAACAATTTTCAAGATTTAGGTAGCACTTTTCAAATGTTTAAATAACACTTTATAAGTTATTGTAACATTTTAATAAATATTTTAATAATTATTGTAAAAAAAGTGTTATAATACCTTTAATTTGTAGTACACCCTTTGCTCATTAGACATTGACACTTCACTTTTCTACAAATAATTCTAGAAGTTACTTAATGTGTGGAGGAAATTAAATTGAAATTTTTAAAAAATAAAATGAATAATTGAAAGAACCTTATTATGATTGAAAATGTCAAAATAAAATAACAGTGGGTTTCCTGACAGGCGGTCTGTGCATAAATTTATGGACATATCACTTATTTTTTTACATTATACACTGCATTTGTTAAATTATATATTAAATTTTAAATTTTAAAAATATTTTTTATATTATATATTTTTATATATTCACATTCAAATATATAATATTACTTTTTTAATTTTTAAAATACAGTAATATTTAAATTTTATGAAAAATTACAACATTCAAAGTAACAGCCTCTTTGAATTGCCCGTAATTTTATTAAAAGACTGCATTTCTCAAAACTTTCTCATAAAATAATATCTTAAAATAGCAAGAGTGCCAAAGAGAAACGGAGGGAGTAGTAAGTTGTTCTTCCTGCTCCGAGTACAGAATTGATACTCGGCCCCGAGAGTAAATTTTCATTGTTCCAGAGCTGCTGTCTTGGTGCTTATTCACCTGATAGTCAATTCAGCCTTTGTTTGATTCATTGTCAATTATAGTGTTTAAATTCAAAATTACAATACTTTTACTTCATATCTTAAAAATAAGAGAAAGACTCGTATAACATCGTCATACCATAAATTATAATAAGATTATTAAAAATATTTCATGTCATCTCTTATTTTTAAACATTTGTATTTAAACCATTCGTCTCAATATCAGGTGAGACAGTCTCATTCAAGTGTTTGTGTCTAGTGGAAGATGACCTATTAGAAGTCACTTTGAAGGTGTCTTCTCTGCTAGAGACTTTGATCGATTCCGATCAAAGTCACGCCAAAAAACCGCCTTCTATCAAGGTCAAAAATAGTTCCGAATTTAGAACTTGTTTCCGATGTCCCAAAAAAGGCATATAATACCAACTACGCAAAACAAATCCAGATCGAGGAAAACAAAAATACAACACCCAAATACACATCAATATGAACAAAAAACATACAAATTCACAAATACAACATCTAATACATTGAAGAGATAAGAAACACATGACCAAGAGGGCGAAGCTAGTCATGGTGGCAGCGGAAGAGCAAGAGGGCGGAGATTCACCAACTTGCCACTGTCACGGCGGATCCACGGCGGGAGAGCAGGGGGCGGAGCCTTCACCAATGGCGGCGGCGGAAGAGCAAGAGGGCGGAGCTTCATCGGCAGGCCTTTGTCACGGCTGATCCAGGGGGTGGGGTGGCGGGGAACCAGGAGGGGAAGGAGGGCTGAAGCAGGGGGGCGATAGGGAAGGGGACTGCGGTGAAGTAGGGGGGAGGGCAGAAGACGAGAAGACCTGGAGGGTTGGAGAGAAAACAAAGGTTAAGAGTTGGCTAGGATTTTATTTATATACTGGCTCAACAAAGGCACTTCATTAAAGGTGGTTCTACAATATAACCGCCTTTGATCGATTTTATTCAAAGGTGGAAGTGCCTTTCACCGATTTCAAATCGCCTTTGAAATAAAATAGGTGACCCCAGAAGAAATTCCAAGTTTGGAACTCACTTCAGATCCTCTTAGAAGACGGTTCCTCATAAATCAGATGGAACCGCTTTGTCTTTAATGAGTCTTCTTCCACTAGTGTTATAAAAATATATTGTAAAGATCACAATCTTGTTGGGACTGCCAAGCCCACCACAACCAACATTAGTATGATATTGTCCGATTTGGGCCAAGCCCGCACGATTTTATTGGGTCCAACCTCAAAAGGTCTCATACTAATGTGGTGGGACTCTAACTTATATAAGAAACTATCACCCTCTCAACTTCTAATGTTGGACTTGGGTTGAACACACCCAATAGATCTTTTATCATAAAATCAATTGTTGCAATGTAGAGGTGATTCGTGATTTTGTATACGTAATAATAAATTACTTTGTCAATACCACCAACGTAGAACGTCTCTGGACATGTACATATTGGACGGACCTACCAACCAATTACGTTGTCTCTCAACCTATACCATGTTGGGCAGACCCTCACCTTAGTATCCATCTGGCGACCTTTTAATGTTTAACGAATATAAAATATGATTGGTGGAAGTTTTATAAAAGCAACGCAGAAAATGTAAAGGGAGTTAATTAATTAAGAAAGTCATTGTAAAGTGCAACAATGACGGGGCATATAGTAGCCAAGGGAGATTATTTTAGTATTGAATTAAAATGAGAAAAACAGCCCAACATGCTTTTTTAACTCGCTCACGAGTATATATACCTGCACACCCTTTCTTTTTTTTTATGCTGACAATTTCGCTGTACATAACTAAGCGTACAATATAGAACGGGTAGAACGCGGTCACCTATGAAAGTTATCAAGGAAAAGACCCAGTCTCACATTTTCCCTATAAATACTTCTCCAGACAAATCTCTACATCTCAATTCATAACTACAAATCATCACTTTATCTATTTAATTAATTAACCAAAATCATTAATTATTTCCCAGTTTAATTGCATCAATGGAGCTCTCCACTAATGCAGCAGCTGCTGCTGTTTTACTGCTTTTGTTGGTTATAAACATTCCGTGCCAAGCACAGCTATCTCCATCATTTTATGACAAAACCTGCCCTTCTGCACTCACCACAATCCGTACTTCCATTCGACAGGCCATTGCTCGAGAGCGCCGCATGGCAGCCTCCCTCATTCGCCTCCATTTTCATGATTGCTTTGTTAAGGTACATACGTTCAATTGATTTCATTTGATCCAAGTCATATATATAAACATATTTTGATTGGAAAAACGAGAAATTCATTCATGTTTTTTCATTTGAAATCAGGGCTGCGATGCATCCATATTACTAGAGCAGACATCTTCGATTGAAAGCGAGCAGAGTGCGCTCCCAAACTTGAATTCAGCGAGAGGATATGGAGTGATCGAAGCTGCAAAGAAGGAAGTTGAAAAGAAATGTCCAGGAGTTGTTTCTTGCGCGGATGTACTTGCCACGGCTGTTAGGGATGCATCAGTTTATGTGAGTCATCTTACATAAACTCTTCACAGATCAAATTGACAAGTATTATTATCCTTAAAAATGATATCGGGGTTGAGCAATTGTATACTCAAGGCTCGATAATCATCAAATAGGTTGAGATCTTAAAGTGTATGATAATACATGTATAGGTTGGTGGTCCGACGTGGGAAGTGAAGCTTGGAAGAAGAGATTCGACCACTGCATACCAATCTGAAGCTAATTCAGTTCTTCCCGGTTTCTTTGAAGATCTTGGCCCTCTTCTCAAGAAGTTTAGCGACAAGGGGTTTAACGCAAGGGAAATGGTCGCTTTGTCAGGTGACACAAACTTAACTGACTATAAACTTATTTTGAAATGAAAATAAAATAATGAAACACTTTGATCATGATAGGAAGAATTTAACTAAGCATAAAATGGGTTTCAAAAAGTATTAATGCTGATGAAATTGATCAAATGCAGGTTCCCATACACTTGGTCAAGCTCAGTGCTTCACATTCCGGGATCATATCTACAGCAACAGAACAGCAATCGACGGTGGCTTTGCAAGCACTCGCAAGCGCCAATGTCCAAGCGCTGCTGGAAATGGAGATAGCAAGTTGGCGGCGTTGGACCTGGTCACACCAAATTCATTTGACAACAATTATTTCAAAAATCTAATGCAGAAAAAAAGTCTTCTTCATTCAGACCAGGTTCTCTTTAATGGAGGATCCACAGACAGCATTGTTTCTGAGTACAGCAGAAACCCCAAAACCTTTGCTGCAGATTTTGCTGCAGCCATGGTAAAAATGGGAGATATGGAGCCCCTCACGGGTACCAATGGCATCATAAGAAGGATTTGCAGCGCCATCAACTAATTCAACCATTCCATGAAATTCATTTCATCAACATTCTTTAATTCGTTCGATCATCCCAATTGTATAAGTTTTTGGATGCACAATAACTTCCTTCTTTTCATTAACTGGTTATTCAATTTGTTTCACAAGAAAAATTAATGTAAACATCAAATTCCCATTCAATTTTTGTCCATTTTGTATGCCTATGAGTGCGTTTCGTAGAATTGTACAGTTATACTTAAAAGTAAACCTTGTTTTGAAATTAGTAAGAGACCAGTTTATGTTTTTCCACAAAAAATAGCTCGTGGTACTCAAATAAGCAATTTTTAGCAGATTACCAAGCTATGAAAAGATGCTTAGTATATAAGTAAAGAACTTATAAAGTCCATCAAACACACTCTCTGTAACATCTGGGAGACTGGGAACAAAGGTTTGTGGGCCAGATTTAAAAATATAGCATATGTATAATCTAAGAAAAAAGACACAAAGAAAACAAGAAAGATATATTTTAGGTATAAAAACTGTTGTGGCCCATAAACTCATGTCATCGTTCACTTTTGACCGCTCATTTTTTTAAACACTCTATGCTTCTATTTGATGGGTTTTAGAGTCGGATCGATGTTCATCTTGTGAACAACTAGATGTGAGGATAATCCTGTAAGGTCAGGCGTACTCCAGGAGAATATATCAACATGGTCATTAAGTAAGACCTTTAGTTCGTCTTTTGTGTCCTCCAAGATTAGTTTGCCTATGGCTACCGTTCATAAGATCAAATAGGAAGTTTCTTGGCATTTTGCGGGGCCAATTTCTCCATGAACCAAGACCGCATACTTCGATTTCCAGGCTTCCTTTAAAGCTGTTAGCGTGCACCTTTTTGCCATTGCTTGTTCACCCCTAATGGCCACTATTCCCTTATCAGTAGGGAACTTCGTCACTATATGGTATGGAGACCATACTTCTCTTTCCTGATATATCCATGGCCTCCCTAAAATCACAGTGAAGGGATAGTGAGCATTGATTATTGCAATACTACATTCGATCGTGACTCCTTTGTCCCCATCGACAACTCAAACTGGCAACGTGATTACTTTAAGGGGAATTACTATCTTTCTTTTGAATTCAAATAGTGGTAAGGCAGATTTCTGGAAAATTTGCCTGCCAATATCCAATTGATTGAAATAGCTAGAAAACATCACTTCGACCCCACTGCCATCATCGATGAATACCATCTTCACATAAGAGTTATGAATCATGGCAGATATGAGCATTGGTCAGAGTGAAGTGTCATATTGGGAAGAACATCTACCTTTGAGAAGCTTATAGTCTCATTCGGTTGCAAACGCTCATGTTGGGGTTCACCTGGAGGAACATAGCGCGACTTTTCTTTAATGATCATTCTCGAAGATCCCATTAATAGCATTAATCACCTGATTAGCCTCATTGCCTCCTTTGCCTAATTTTCCAGTAGACGGATTTTGAGGTTATTTACTGTTTTGATTCCTTTCAGCCCAACCGCCATTGGTGTTTGATTTCGGTTTCCTCTTCTGAGGATGTCAAGGTCAACCCCCACCCTTAGGCTTCGACTACTCTTCTTGAGTCTGGGATCGGACCCCGTAATCACGAAGAAGCCCACTAATTGCGCACCTTTTGATTTCAGCTCTGAGGTGATGGCACTCCTCGGTATCATAACCATTATATTTATGATGATTATAGTACTTATTCGATGACCTTCTTGAAGCATTGTCCCTCAGGGGTGCCTTGAACATATTGAGATAAAGAGTTAAGATATCTGCACAAGATTTAACCAAAGGGGTGTAAATCTCAAAGTTCGACCTTGAAGCTTCAGTCAACTTTTAGCTCCTATGGTCATTCAACCTTACATACCTTTCCACCACCTTGTCATTGTCCCTCTTTCCTTTAGCCCCCTCCTCAACTTTCAAGTGTTGTTCGACAACCTCTAGTAGTCGCTGCAGTGTTTCTAGGGTTTTAGTCATCAATTTCTTGTAAGGGTCGACATCGCCCATGCCTTGCATATATCCTAAGATGACACCAGATTCAGTATGTTCAATGAAGGCGAGGCTCTCTCATCTACGCATCGATGGTAGAATGCTTCTACGCTTTCTCCTGGTTTCTGTCAGCTGAAATTGGTTCCAAACTCGTAACTACGAACCAAGGAATTTATGGTTTCGGAACTTCATTACGTATCGATGGTAGAATGCTTGAATTCACAAAAGAACATTTGGAGAAGTATGTCCAACTTGCAATTGAGGGTAGAATGATGGAGGAGAAGGCAAGATCATATGTCGAGCCGATCAGTGTGGAGGAGATTGAGAGGTGTGATCTATTCCTAATGAGTCGTTAAAACAAGGATGGCGGATTAAGTAGACCCTCGAAAATTGAACTTACAGAACGAGTGGTATGCTTCACTTGATTATTTAATTTTTATTTCACTCATTGAAATGCCTCATCAATTTTTTCTTCATTCATATTTTAATCACCTCCTGTATGTAGGATAAATTGAAACAAGGTCAAATAGAAGGGAACTTTGTTCCTACAGGTAAAATTGACATCCTTACTGAAACTACGGGTAATTAGATCACCATAGTCGTGCTAGGGGGTACGTGTCATCTTAACACAAAAAGATGCATTTGGAAATGTGCGCTCTTAAAATAGGGCAAAATCATCTAGGATGCACATTTTGTAAAAATAAGTGAGTATACGAGATAAGCACATAGAGAAACAAGACCTTTTGATAAGGAAGTTAGTCCAACAAACCGGTCTACCTGTGAGAGACAATTTGGATAACTTGAAGCCAAATTGGACTCCAACATCTAGAGGTTCACGCCACTCGCCAAGCAATGTTGAGGTCAACCACGGGCCAAGGCTTATAACACCGGCGGAAAAAGACAACAACTTAAACAAGGAGATCATGTCACCACCCAAAAAGGAACTATTATTTTTTTACACACTAAATCAATACATATTTGGATTTGGTTCTAATTTAAATTTTATGTCACCAATTTCATGTGAGTTATACATTTATCAAGGAGACAAAGGTATGCCTCTCCACGTTGCCGAAGGTGTTATGTACCCGGCGATGCGACATCAACACGGCAAACCAATTGCGGATGGTACTTGTTGATTTTTGTTGAAAAAAGTGGTGGTGTTCAACGCCACATTTCCAATTCAAGATGGCAACTATAAGAAGGTGTGTCCTACACGAGGATTGTTTCTTCTTTGACCTCATTGCCTCATTTTTCCAACCCGACAACGGATAATCATTTGAAGGGGGTGCCCCTTAAGGCACCTAAACCGGTTAAACAATATTGAAGAAGGATAGAGCTCTGTTTACCAGGGCACAATTGAATAAGAGTTCAACTCAATTCGTTATAGTGTTGATCAATTGGTTTTCCGCCAACCCCCATAACTCAACACACTTATATAGGCCCAAAAAAATGTTACATCAATTATTTATTTATATCACTTAATTTTGTGATGTTGTAAATCTTTACATTATGTATTTCATATAGGGTTCTCAACCATGTGAGCTTTTCATAGAGGTTGGTGAAAGTGCAATCCCGCCACATGTTGCCAATGACATTTTCTACAAATCGATGTGAAATCATCATTCAATTCCAATCGCGGGTGGAATCACAAGGATAACGGTGGATAAACCATTGGTAGACCATGCAATCTTACCAATGTATGAAGGAGATTACAGGAAGGTAGGAACGACACCAGGAATTTTCTTTCTTTGGCCTCACCATCTAGTATACGTCGATCCTACTAAAGACGGTCATTTGAAAGTTAGCCAATCACATACAAGGAAAACAATTTCAAAGGCATCTACCATCACAAAACCTGCTATGATAAGGCCACAAGTGGAAAAGGGTTCTCCGCCTTTTATCAATATTTTGTTCAATGGGATCATCTCACACCATCATAACTCCACGTACGTACACATTTTCATGGAATAAATGTGTATTTGGTAGAAATCAAGGCAGTATTGGGTTTTGGAGTGACGTCAAAGATTTATGTAAGTATGAAAAGGTCAACCAAACAATCATGTCCTTATTTCTATTGTAAGTGCAGTTTTAAGTTTCAAACTTTTCCAATTGTATCTTAAATACTTGTGTTTCCTACATATTCTACTCTAATCTTGAAAATGCTATGTGTGTAAGGTACATGTATTACTTTGCTAATCAAAAGGATAAAGGTTGGGTAGGGTATTTGTATCAATTGATGACCCAAGGGATTGGGTGTTCGAGGCAAGACTGGATTTATTACGTGCAAAAAAGCATCAGCCGCATGGATAAGAAATTATTCATTGCTTCTTACATTGAAAGGTAATCTTTTCATTTTTATATTGCCCTACATGGCCTTCAGTGTCTTATCTTAAGTAAATATGTTATTAAAATACACGCTTGTATGTAGTGATCATTGAAAATTATTTTTTATTGTTCCGGACAACAAACTTGTGTACTGGATGGAGATTAACCAATGATAATTTTTAACATCTCCACAGATATTTCCAAAGGATTGTAAGTTGTATTCACAAGCTGACATCAATATGGAAAGAAATTGTTTGACAAGACATCTATTTCATTTCCGATCTGCGACTCTTGGATCTCCTACCTTAACATATTTGTCAACGCTTGTGACATGTATTATGAGGAATAGAATTTGCATGTTTTCTATTCCTAGCTATACATAGTAGCTTGATTAGTGTTGTCTATAGATTTTTATTGAAACAACAATCATGTTGTTGAGTGTTAGGTAGGCTTAGAAATTGACGTGTTAATTGTGGAATGGAAATCTAAGTGAATCTATTCCTATGCATATATACTTGCTAGTTTAGCGGTATCTATACATTTTTGTAACCTCACACAATGTATACGATATCTATTCGAAATTGTATTGGTGATTTTAGGATAATTTATGGGGTTATAGCAATGAATTAAATGTTGTGCCATTCTAGCCGAATGGCTTCCGGTGTTGAAAGTTGGTCGTCTGAGACCTAGCTGAAGTAAACAAAGCCCATACTATTTTTTTCCAGTCTCGTAACCTCCAAACCCGATTTCCAATCCAATTTCTTAAGTTTATTATGGAAACGGCCTATTTTTAAATGCAAAAACCAGTGCCGGGCTGGAAATGACGCCGACACAGGAACACAAGAGCCATCTCCAACAAAATTTTAAGTACCGAAACCTTTTTATTTTTCCTATACCGGAAGCAAAAAAGAAGACCTAGGGGATTACTAACGGTTCCAAGTTCGTAAAATTACTCCGAATACTTCATCCGACATAGGAAGCCCTTTTTCCTCCACGATTCTATTCCAGGTACCGGAAATTATTACAATTCCGGTATCAGGAGGAATATGTGAACCTGAGAGTATCAGCTACGTTCCAAATTTGGAAGATGTTCAAAGACGATTCCGTGGGCAGGGTAAAGATGATAAATGAATAATTGCCTTGTCGTGTCCAGGAAAGACGGTTCTCGAAACTTTCATTGATCTAAAAGGTTCAAAGTTAGAAGCAGAAAAGTCACCTTGAATGCACCTTCTCTGATCCAATAAAACTGCCTTTAATCCACCCATCCAACACCAGTGGTACGTGTGTAAGGATCAGCATTTTTTGTATTATTCTGTGCCACACTTTATTGGTCAATGGGGCTAACACGCTGAATACAGGATTATTTAACTGCTCCCTATTGTATTTTTTCATTTAAAAATTCTGATACATTATAAAATGTAGCATAATAAAACCCTCGGAGCAGCTTTGTCAAAGCAGACATATTAAAAAAGTAACAAAGATATCTTCACTGTAGAATAGTCTCGCTCGGATAACTTTCAACTAAACACGAAGGGCATAATTTTCTTCTACGTATAGGCTACAACTACCTTTCACATTCATCAATCATACCCTATAAATGGTTGGGCCCATTTCACTTTCTCCATATTCATCTCTTCCTCATTCATTCATTCCTGCAAATTTATCTACTAATCTTCATACAAAACACCTTCACATTATTGCTTACAAGTTTTACATCAATGGAATACACTATTAGAGGAGCCACTGCTGCTATTTTACTGCCGTTGTTGGTTATAAACATTCAGTGCCAAGCACATCTATCTCCATCTTTTTTATGATAAAATATGCCATTCTGCACTCACCACAATCCGTGCTTCCATTCAAAAAACCATTGCTCGAGAACGCCGCATGGCAGCATTGGCCTCCATTTTCTGATAATTGAAGTGCAAGATTAGGGATTTTAGAAAGGAGGCTTGTCTTAAATGATAAAGAGTTGGATTACAATAAAGAGAAGAAGGCTACATAAAGGATGGAACACAATATAATGAAAAGACTAAACTACCCTTATATAATTATATGTTAACATCTCCCTAAAACTCACGATGCTACATCAATAAGCATTGAGAGTTTGTCCGATAAGAAACAGAAGCGCGCAATGGAGTGAGCCTTCGTGAACAAATCAGCAATCTGGAGAGAAGGTGGAACAAACAACAGGGAGATAGTACTAAGCTGCAAATGATGGCATGTGAAGTGACAATCAATCTCAATGTGTTTGGTCCGCTCATGAAAGACTGAATTACGTGCAATGTGAATAGAGCTTTGATTATCACAATGGAGAGGTGTGGGACGAGAAAGCTTGATTCCAAGATCAAAAAGTAACCAGCGGTGGTCAAGGCCATGGCACGATACTCAGCTTCTATAGAAGAACGAAAAATGACATCCTTTTTCTTATTCTTCCAAGAAATGAGCGAGTCACCAAGAAAGATACAAATCCAGTGGTGGACTTTCGATCTTCGGGATCATCATCCCAATCAGTATCAGAATATGCACGCAACTCCAACGATGATGATGAAGGAAATAGAATACTACGAAACTGAGTGCCTCGAAGATATCTGAGAATGCAAAAAACAACAGCCCAATGAACTGAAGTAGGAGCATTGGCAAACTGACTGACCACATGGACAACATGCGCAATATTAGGACGAGTAACAGTGAGATAAACCAAAGTGCCTACCACAGTATGGTATAAAGTGGGATTCGACAGAGGAGACCCATCTGATGGAGAATAACAAGCAATGGTTTCAAGAGGAGTGTGAACCATCTAATTATCTGTAAGACGTTCTCGCCCAAAGAGGTCTGCTATATACTTTGACTGAGATAAAAGATAACCCTTGAAATAAGAGGCCACCTAAATACCCAAGAAATAACGAAGTAAACCCAAGTCTTTCATAGCAAAGAGATGTGATCACAGTGGAGAACTTCTCAAACCAAGCTCTGGGAGCCTGTATGAGACCATAAAGAGATTTTCAAAGTCTATAGACATGCCTAAGCTCATGAGCTACTCCGGGAGGATGTGTCATATAAACCTCCTCGTGAAGATAACCATATAAGAACGCATTCTTATCATCCATATGTGATATCTTCCACTGATAAATAGAAGCAACTGCAATCATAGTACGAATGGTGGTCATCTTGGCCATGGGTGCAAAAGTCTCATCATGGTCCATGCCATACTCCTATGAATAACCCTTCGCAACAAGGCGATCCTTGTATCGTTTAATGGATCAGTCATATTTGGTTTTAATCTTATAAACCCAACGAGAGCCAATAGTATGCTTTCCAAAAGGAAAAGGTACCAAATCCCATGTGTGAGTCTAATACAAAGCAGTGAGTTCCTCATCCATAGCAGCCTACCAAAGTGAATCACAGACTGTCTCTCTATAGGAAAGAGGCTCAGACAAAGAATGGATAGAGACGAGAAAGGAAGCAAAGGAAGGATAAAATGAAGAATAAACAAAATCAGGCATTTGAGTAGACTTACGAGGACGAGTGGACTTACGAATAGGAGGATCGTTCACAATCTCAGAAGATGATTCAGCAGGCGGAGGAGGCAATGTGAGAAGGAAGGGCGAAGCAGTGCGTGCGTCAGAAGCCATAGTATCATACTCGGCTAGTGGAACCTCGTCAGTAGTAGTATCAAAGGGATCAATGCAAATGATATCTGATTGAGTCAAATGATGTGAACTAGTTGGAACAGAGTAAAATGGAATATGCTCTAAAAACACAACGTGACGAGAGACATATAGTTTCTTACTAACTAGACCAAAACAACGATATCCCTTTTAACCACTACCATAACCCAAAAATACATGCAAAGTAGATTTAGGAGATAGCGTAGACCGCTCAACATGAGGTCTGAGAACAAAACAACTAGAGCCAAAAACACCCAACGAAGAATAATCAAGTGTGTGTCCATACAATTTCTCAAAATGTGACAACCTTAATTGTGAGAGGTTGGTATTCGATTAATGACATAGACAGCTGTGTGAATGAATTCCCCCAAAAAATCTTAGGAACATCAGCTGACAATAAGGAGTGAGATGTCTCAACAAGGTGACGGTGTTTCCTTTTGGCAACACCGTTTTGCTGAGGAGTATCTGTACAAGAGGCCTGACAGATGGTTCCATCAAAGGAAAGGAGTTGACAAAAATCATTTGAGGTGTATTCACCCCCAAATCTCATCGAAAACACTTTATGACAGCAGAATGTTGTGTCCTTATAAGAGCTCTAAAGTTACGATAGATATCCAAACAATCATATTTATGCTTCATAAGATAAACCCAAGTATAATGAGTAAAATCATCAATAAACGAAACATAATATATAGAACCCCCTTTCGTAGACACGGGAGAGGGTCCCCAAACATCATAATGCACAAGATCAAAAGGAGCAAGAGATGAGGAAATATTGTTCTTAAAAGGTAAGGCTGAAAATTTTGCAATTTTCAACCACTACAACCAGAAATGTCATGAGAGCTCAATTGTCCTAAAGTTCCCATAGAGGCTAAAAACTTTAAGCGAGATGCAGAAACATGACCTAAATGAGAGTACCACAAATAAAAAGTGAGGATGAACGACTTAAACGAAAGGATGACAAATTCACATTAAAAGCAAAAAAATCGGATACTTTGAGTTCGTCCAACACATAAAGGCTCCCCTGCCTATGGCCTGTCCCAATCACCATCTGAGATCGACGATCCAGAATAAAACAAGAGGAATCTGAAAACCACACATTTAGACCAGAATCACACAATTGACCAACTGAGCATATGTTTAGGGCAAGACTAAGTATATAATAAACATCATTAAGAGAGACATGAGGTGTGACAACAGAACCGATGCCCTCCAATGGCATAGAAATGTCATCGGTGGTGACAATAGGAAGAGACAAATGAGGGGATAATGAAACAAACGACTGAAAATAAGGAGACATGTGATGTGAGACACCCAAATCTATGATCCACAAAGAAGATGATATACCTGAGACAGATGATGATGGAAAACCTGATGAGGGAGATGCAGACATGACATGAAGCTGTGAGGCGATAAACTCCTGAATCTTCTCTAACAAATGTGAATCCACAGAAGGAGCAGCAGCCAGTGCATTTGTGAGCCGAGGACGAGGCGCCCAAGGGACTGGGGGCTGAGCAATGGGCATTCCCGGGGGCCGAGATGGCCAAGTACCATGTGGTCGATGTGAAGGTCGTTGTTGCGGGGTAATCCTAAGTAACAACATTGGACACTAAGCCTTCCAATGTCCCTTCTGTTTGCAGAAAGCACACTCATCAGAAGGGACCTGTGCACCGAGTTTCCCAATCATAGGCCGATGTGGGGTAACAAAAACAGAGGGTGTTGGGAGTAGAGAAGTTTCCTTGTCAACCTTAGACTTGAGAAAAATATATTCAGCTAGCAACTCACTAACCACAAAGTCAACCAAAAGAAGAGGAATACGATGAAGAATAGCCCCACGCAAGCCCTTAAAGTCATGACGAAGGGTCATCAAGAACTGGACCAAGCGTTGTTCCTCCCTCCTAGCAATATAAGGGGCAAATGCTCGCAATTCAGAGGATTCAGTTAGGGCTAACTGATCCCACAAAGAAGATATGGCAGGGTAGAACTCCTAAATACTCATATCATTTTGCCGAAGTACACGAATATCAGTCTCTAATTGATACTACTTGGCAAGATTAGATTGTGTATAAATTCTCTCCAAATGATGGCAAACCTCTTTTGCCGTCTCATACTTTGCCAACTGAGCACCAATAGAGTGAGCAACCGAGTTGTTAATCTAAGTGATAATCTTCGCATTTTCCGCCTCCCAAGTATCGAGCAATGTCTCATATTCCAAAGTCCCTTCCTTAGGCTTCACATTCACACCGGTAATATAGCCCCATGAAGATTTACCACGCAAAAATTTACTCATGACATAACTCCAATACGAGTAATTTTTCCCATCCAATTAAACACTAATGGACTGTAGAGAATCATCCTTACCACCCATGACGGAGATACAAACAGGCCAATCACAAAGGGTAACCTAACTTGAAGGATACAAGCTCCAAAATTCAACAAGTACCAACACAACAAATCCGAAAACAAAGGTCAACACAAAAAATGTACAAGCACAATAATCCGAAAATTACCAACACAAAAAATACGAAAATCTCCCCAACACCAATCTTCCCAGCACGAATCCGAGAATCACAAGTACAAATATCAAAATTCGGAAGACCAACAATTCAAAAAACCCCCAAATTGATATCAAATCCCTAATCTAGCAAAACCAATGAACACATCAGAACAACCTCAAATCTGATTAAGAAATGAGTACCCAACCACAAGTTCACCAACAAATCAAGGAGAATGAACGAAAATACCTAGACGGAAACAACCCCCAATTTTTTTTCTAAAATGACATGGCAAGTTAAACTACAACTCTTTGTAGCTCACCATTGGAGATGCGCTAAGAGGATCAAAGGCATGACCTAAGAAGTCACCTTAAAAGTGTCTTCTCTCTCCAATAAAATCATCTTTAATCCACCCACCCTACACTAGTATCTTTTTAATAATGTATAAAAAGATAAATTTTCCGTCACTCTTAATCACATTGATTATACGTACTATGGTCAATTAAGGATTCCTAGATTATCTTATAAGAGACCTTTGTACTTTTTAATCTCACCAACATCTCTTTAGGCATTTTAAAATTAGTTACTACCTTCATCCCATTTCAGCCTAACACTTTGACTTTTAACAGTTTAATTAAAAATATTTTATCTTTAATATTCTGCGTTAAGGATAATTAAAATTTGTGAAAAATTGATACATTGAATGTATATGTTATAACGAATCTAACAATATATCCTACAATAGTATTTATACTTATATATCGATTTATTTTTAGGATCAAAGTTAAGAAAATTTTAACTAAATATATAGTTAAATCAATGTTGAAATGGCAGGGAGGGAGTACTTTTGTAGGAGTGTAAGAAATAGCGTTCTCTGTATTATTCCGAGCCGTCCTCTATTGGTCAATGAGGCTAACACGCTGAATGTATATATAACTGCTCCATATAGTTGTTTTTCATTGACAAAATCTGCTAAGTCAACGCTGACAAATAAATAATAAGAAAGGAAAGTTCCCAGTTTAAAATAAGAAAGAAATCTTCACTGTAGAACCAGTCTCCCTCGGATAACTTTCAACGAAACACGACGGGCTAGCTGCATGCATAATTTTCTTCTGCGTACAGACTACAGCTACCTTTCACATTCATCAGTCATACCCTATAAATTGTTGAGCCCATTTCACTTTCTCCATATTCATCTCTTCCTCATTCATTCATTCCTGCAAATCATCATTCTTATCTACTACGAGTAATTTCCTTACAAAACACCTTCACATTATTGCTTACAAGTTTTGCATCAATGGAATACACTATTAGAGGAGCCACTGCTGCTGTTTTAGTGCTGCTCTTGGCTGTCAACATCCAGTGCCGAGCACAGCTATCTCCATCATTTTATGACAAAACCTGCCCTTCTGCACTCACCACAATCCGTACTTCCATTCGACAAGCCATTGCTCGAGAGCGCCGCATGGCAGCCTCCCTCATTCGCCTCCATTTTCATGATTGCTT
>JAULKM010150472.1:0-17315 GCA_032355605.1 Rubia tinctorum | reverse complement strand
TTACGCGTCCCGACATTTCTTATGCTGTGAACACGGTCAGTCAGTATATGCAGTCTCCTACTGATGACCATTACCAATCTTTCACTTGAATTCTGCATTATGTCCGTGGTACAATGCACTATGGACTTCAGTTCCGCAGGATTTTTTCCGCTTTGCCAAATTTATCTAATGCTGATTGGGCTCTTTGTATTGAGACTCGTAGATCTACTTATGGTTATGCCATTTTCCTTGGTGGCAACACGGTTTCATGGAGTGCTAAGAAACAACCTACAGTCTCTCATTCTAGTTCAGAATCAGAATATCGGGCTATGGCTAAAACTGCTGCAGAATTAGCTTGGTTGATGAATTTATTACGGGATTTACGCGTGACTGCTAGTGCCCCACCTGTTTTGCTGTGTGATAATAATAGTGCTCTCTTTCTTGGTCAGAATCCGGCTTCGCATAAGAGAGCCAAGAACATTGATATTGATTATCATTTTGTGCGTGAGATGGTGTCTTCTGGCAAGCTCAAGGTTGCTTATGTTCCTATTGATCAACAACTTGCTGACATCTTTACAAAGGGTTTACCTCATCCTCAGTTTGAGTTTCTACGGTCAAAGCTTTGCGCCGCGACAAGTCTCACGCTTCGCTTGAGGGGGAGGGGGTAGGGGTAATAGAATATTAAATGAATTAGAATCAGGTTAAGAAATGAATACCCTTTCTGATTGGTTTTGTATATATCCCTTTCCATATCTGATTCTGTCTTGTATACCCTTTGCACTCAGTATATATATATATATATATATATATATATATATATATGTATGTATGAATACACACGACGACAATTATTTGTGGGTTTTACATTCTGTCAGATAACACCATTCCTTAGACTCAAAGTTGAATGGTTGGCTACACGTACATGAAGGTGCATATAATCTTGTCTTCAAGCTCGTAACGAAATAGATCTCATCTTCCACATTATAAAGGTACCAACTAGTTCTTAACACATACTCCCTCCATCCTACAATGATATTCCTAATTTGACTTTTAGGGTCAAACTGAACTAACTTCAACCATCAAATTCTCTTAATATATATGTTATATTATTTGCATATGATATAGTTTTAACTTCATCATAGCATATATTTCTTAACTAATATATTTTCAGATTTTTTTTACATTCACAAAAAAGTATATTAGTAGTTAAAAATTGATGCGATTGACTCTAAAATTCAAATTAGGAAGATCATTGTGGGACGAAGGGAGTACACTATAGGTAAAAAACAATTAGCTGTTGTAAATCTTTGCCAGCCAACATTTTAAACTGATTTCAGTTGAAGGTCGAGGCTGAGATAGCCAGAATGCAGTGTATAATGTTGGCTAAGACAACAGAGTACCTTCAGGATCCGGAAGGATATGCTCTGAAGCACCGCAGCTCTTCTTCTACTTAATGGTTAGGAAATTGCAATGGTCGACGTGGGTTTGTTTCTTCTTTTAAACACCGGTATAAAAGTTACATTCTGCTCCCAGTTTGGTTGGTCTTCGATCCAACCAACAACCCCTCCGACCATGTAGTCTTTCTTTAACGTTATTATGTAATGTACCTTATCTTTCATTTGCTAATAGATTTGGAGCTTGTCTTTGTTTTCCTGAAGGATTTGGATCCGTTAATCATGTTTTTCTTAAAATGAGGTGTGCAGTGTATGAATAACCACAACATTCGTTCCGGAAGGCATAAGATTGTGCATTGGCAAAATATAAACCAATCGAAAGTCTTACAGTGGGATTCTTGTACTTTGTTACCACAAACTTTACTAAATTTTTTGATTACACGTTCGAACTTGTATCGTCCCGACGAAAATAGACAACATAGTTGACTCTCTGATTTAATGAAATATAAAATTCATTCCACATACATTAGGATCCAGACCAGGACCATTACAGCTGTAATTTCAGATATTATATACGATTTGATTAGGAAGAGGTTGGTTGTCATATACTCCATCGCAATTTTCCAAACATGGACAGCCAAATAACTTACCAACCAGTTCCCAACATTAGGTGCATTTATTTGACTGATTAAACCTTTATTGTATTCCATCTTTGTCGCGGAACATCCGTGATCGTAGAATATACTGCTGAGGGAAAAAGAATTCCTCAATTGGGCTACCAAAATTACCCAATAGAGTAGAATAAAAGTTTTGCAGAAGCCTTACCAAGAGAAAAAGGGCATCTATGTTCTGATACTGATTGCTGGACATGGGAGTTGTATCAAGAATAAATGTTCCCCTCCCATTACCTCTCCATCCACCTCCACGACGACCGGATGAATTGCGCTCTGACATTGATTTCTTCCTCTTCATTTGCCCACGTCCACGTTCCCTCTTATCAACCGGATCCCACATAGAATCTTGATCGCCATCACCCGCTGTATGACATCCTCCTTCATCAGTTTGCTGAACTACGGCCGGTTTCTTTGTATAGACTCTACCAATCCCTGCCAAGAAATCCTTCCTCAGCTTATCAGCCCTCTCCGCCTTGGCCTCCAAATCACACTTCAATTTGTGAATTTTCTCCAATCCTTCATGATACAAGATCCCATCATTCATCATTCATCAACATAACACAAATTTCATCATATAATGTGTGCATTGCCTCGTATCTTCCAACTGCAACTGGAGTTTTACCAAACAACGTCGACGCAAGGTATTTCTCCTTTAGATACTTCCATGGAACATCTTTGCGCCACCTACGAAATATGTACCTCTCTGGAACCTCCTTCACTTCCTCTTCCCAAAACACACGAAGAGCGTGAGCGCATATTATACCGCAGTACTCAAAATTCTGACATGCACACCTTATGTCCATGGAATTCCTATCAAGTATCACAGAAAAAGTTAGTCTTCTCGTCCATCCTTCCCGAAATTCCTTCATAATAGCATCGTACTCTACCACACCTCCTTCATCTCTAACTATCGATGCCTTTTTATGGCCCATCATAATAATTTCTTAATGGAACTCCATGTATTTTTCCCGGGTGAACAATTTTTTAAACACAACTTGAAAGGGATGGCTTCTTGTCTAGCGAGATCGCAAGTACACACTATTGAAAGTTGCATCTTCCTCATTGTTAATTTTCTTGCACACTGCCTGCCTATACCTGTCCACAAATTTGGCAAGATTAGTGTTTATGTTTACAAACCCCTTGAAGAAATTGTTCATCCCTTCACTGCGTTGTGTCAATGACATACCAGCCCAAAAATCGGACCTGAAATAGGTTGGGACTCATTTCTTCCTCATTGCATACATTTCCACCCTCCATGAGCTGGATTCAACATTGTACTTCAACACGAGCTCCTTCCACCTCTCCTCAAACTCCTCTCCAGTGAATGAATCATGCAAGGATCCTAACATGTCCTCATATAATGCATTCCAATTAGACAAACTTTCCAAATTCTTAGCGGCATTGCGCATTATGTACCACAGGCACCAGCTGTGCTTCACATTGGGAAACGCTATTTCAATGACCTTTCCTGGGTATACAAGAAGGTAAAAAAACTAGAAAATTATCAATTGTTTAACAAATGGTGCATCAAACTAGAGACATCAGACACAACTACCTTAAATCATGAAATATAAAACAAGTGTATAAAATTAATTAGTACCTATTGTCTTGTCCAAGTTAGTGAGAATGCATGAATGTTCCTTTCCCATGCAATTTTTCCAAGTGTTGAATAACCAAATGAAACTATCGGTGTCCTCATTACCGAGTAGTGCACAACCAAAAAAAATTGATTGGCCGTGATGATTGACACCTAAATGACGCAAAAGGCATCCGATATTGATTGGAGACAAATGTAGTGTCAAATGAAACCATATCCCTAAAATCTTTGAACGCTTCCCTGCACCTCGAATCTACCAAGAATGCATTCTTCCACTTCATCTCATCATCAACGTCATACCCGTAGAAGAAACCGGGAAACTGGAAATAAATGAAGTTGCACAAAATCGCCAAGCTTCATAAGCTCCCGCAATTGGAAATAAATGAAGTTGCGCATATATGCCTCAGTAAACGAAACCTCGCGATACCCCTTGTATCTGTTAACAAATATGTTAAATATGTGTGGCACAAATATACCTGAACTGTTTAGCTCCAGTATGAGACTCTGGTCGGGCATACTAATAACATGATATCTTGGCACCTGATAGTCATGGTTGGTTTCATCCTTAAGCCATGTTCTCCTCCATGTACAATTCTCGTTGATGCTCACCCTTTCGTTCACTACAAATGGACAACCTGTCCTGCAAGATTGTGTTCAGCGCATTGGACATGCTGATCTAGATACAAAGATCCCCCCTCTTTTTGACATACCATACGGATTCAAAAATAATTAACGTACGCACTTTCCATGATCCTACCACCAGTAGTTCTACTAGGAGCACCTACATGCTTGTAGTCTTCAAAATGCTCAGAACTTCTAATATGAGCTTGAAATCCCCTAGAATGTGTATACCGATGAATGTGAGCAACAAAAATATTCTCCTGTACTAAATTCTATCCCAAAGTATGTTTAGTCACAACTATGACACATCCATCCTCGTGACCGTCATTACCATTTTCAGCATCCACCCAACATTACGGTGTCCAGTCAACCGGAATACCAAATCCTCACAATCCCCTAACTCTTCAAAAACCACATCCTCATAATCATTCAACAACTCATCTTCATACCCATGGTACAAGCCATCCTCAACCTCGTTGTCCTCATCAACTCTTTCAATGTTTACACCATCACAACTACCAGAAGAAAACAACCTATCTATGGGTTCCACCTCATCATTTTCACCATGGATATTCCCTTCATCTACGCCAATATCTTCATTTAAATAAAAATTTAGACAACAGGGGTGCAGAGTTCAAGGTTATGGTCAAAATCCACAACATTAAACACCTACACAAGCATAACCCACACATTATTAATACAACTACTCTGCTTCCAACACTACAACGGACTTGGTCAATAGGGAGAGACCATCATAATCATAATTAAGACCCTAAACTTCCGAATCATAATGAAGACCCTAAAAATAAAATCACACTCACAATCCGTTGTTCTTTTCTTATTAATTTTATCACAGTGTTAAACAAAAAATTCAAACAAGAATCATCAGCTTTCTTTTCTGATGCAAATGTCAAAGATTACTACCACCATAGATGACAACATGCCAAAGCTTGATCAAACAATTAAAGGATATTCTAAGTGACATGGCAGGTCCTATGACTAGAGTAAGAACGAATCTTAGAGATGCGGCTTTAAATGTTTTGACTGATCAACTTCATGATGAAGAATTTAAGAATAAATCAACATCAAAAATTTCTTGGATTAATTGTTCAAGAGTGTCGAGGAATTGAAAACATCATGAAGAACACTATAATTTTTTTCCCACTGGGTTTTTTAATGAGGTAGTGTGATTGTTGTAAACTATTGTAAACTATTTCATTTTGAATTTTAGATATTAAACTCGGCCACGTGGGCTTTGAAGGGTTTAATTTTGAAAATCAGTCAAATTAAGGTTTATAATATTTAGTTTTGATCTGGCTAGAATTAAATCTGGTAATATTAGATAAGGAAATATTTATTCAAGATTAATCTTGATGAATACGGCCATATAGTCTTGTATTTTAGGTATTCTAGTTAGATATGATTTTAGTTTCTTAAAACTGCCATAAGTTTTTTCAGTTTCTGAGAGAAGTTACCAAATCCCGTTATGTTTCTGATTAGGGTTCGGCCGAGTTTCTCACTATAAATAGGGGAGGTTTTGGCCGAGATTTAGACACTTTTATCAATCATATTTTGAGTTATTACTCTTTGCTTGCTAGCATTTTCGTTGTTGCTTAATTCTGCGATTAATTAGTATCAATGTCTGTTATTTGTGAACTAATCCCGCGGGTTAGTTAGTGAGAAAATACTCAAATTGAAAGCCAATCCAGAGGGCTAGTTGGTGCTCAATTTGTGCGGTTAAGTTAGGGTTTGCGAGTCCTTAATTCGGTCAAAGATTTAATCAAATTTTGCAATTCAGAGTCTTCGTAAGGAGATTCATTTCATTTTCTCCTACAAGGTTCCTAACATGTTTAAAATTCAAAGGAATTAGTAGGTAGAAACCCATAAAAAAAATTCAAATGGATATAAATAAGTAGTATAATCAATAATACGATTATAAGGAAACTCTGCTATCGGAATGCACGCCTCCAAATTCTTCAAATTCATTTGTACTAAGGCATGAAGGAGAGTGCCAAGAGTACGATTGGTGACCTCTTTTTTCCCATCTGTTTGAGGATGACTGGCTGTAAAAAAATAGCAATTTTGCCCCTAATTTGCGCCATAGTGTATTTCAAAAATAGGATAAGAACCTAACTTCGTGATCAGACACAATGCTCGCAGGAATGACATGTAATCAAACAACTTCCTAAAGAAATACATTTGCAACCTGCTTTGCATCATCCGTTTTCCTACAAGGAATAAAATGTGCCATTTCAAAAATCTATCAACCACAACAAAGATAGAATCATTACCTGATTGAGATCATGGTAAACTGAGGACAAAATCTATGGAGATATCAACCCAAGGATGTGTAGGAACATGTAATGGAGTATAAAGACCACGAGGCTTAGTTTTTTACTTAGCCTTCAAGTAATCAATACACTTCCAAAAAATATTGTCGATAGATAGTGTCATTTTCGGCCAAAAGAAGTGTTCTCGCAACAAATTAAGTAGGACCCCAAGTCCTTCTTTAATCCTACATGAATCAACTTTCCCACAACAACTCTTCCAGAATTCTGATTCAGGATGTATCAGCTGGTCCAATCTCCCCATGCACTGAAGCCACATCCTTAACCTTTCTTGCCCCCTTCAATGCCGTAAGATTGAAACTTCTTGCCATCACCTGATACCCTTAAATAGATGCCACCCCTTTATCCATCGGGAACTTCATCATCAAATGATAGGGTGACCAACCGCTTGAGCTTGACACATACAATGCCTCCCCAAGATAACATTATATGGAAAATAAGCATCATTTACCACCAAACTGCAATCTATTGTTTCCATATTTTCTGCATCAGAGACCTTGACTAGCAAGGTGATCACTCACAAAAGATACACAGTTTTACTAGAAAAACCTGACAGTGGTGAAGCTGACTTCTTCAAATTATTACGACCAATATCCAACGGATACAAACATTACCTCAATGCCACTCCCATCATCAATGAACACCATCTCCACCAAATAATTTTCAATCAACGCTGAAACCACCATGGGATCTGCATGTGGGGTTAGATTTGGAACCGCATCCGCCTCGAAAAATGTAATATTTCACCCGGCCACAACCAAATGTGCCTAAGCTCTCCTGGAGGAACGTGTCGCAAACCACCCTTCATAATTATGTTCGAAGATCTTTTCCCCACAATCCCATTGATGACCCCGTGACTTGCTGGGTTTCCTTCATTTTTGTTCTCCTTGTTTTTGACATGTTGATCACGAGGATGCTCTTCTTACCGTTCTCGTTCTTGACCTCGATGCCCTTGATCAACCTTGTCCCCAACATTATTGTTAAATTATATACTCCCTCCGTCTCATCTCAAATTGCTCACTTACTATTTGACATTATTCTCTATTAAACTTTGACCGCATATTTGAATAAATATATAAACAATAATATTATCGTATGTGATATTGTTGAATTCCTCATAACAAATACTCTCTCCGTCCCATAATTATTGGCCTATTTACTTTTTCAAAGTCAAACTTGGTAAATTTTGACCCTAAATATAAACTAATTTACAGATAATAAAAATATCATATGAGATATTGTTAAATTCATCTTAACATCTATTTTCTAACTATCAATTTTTATGCGAAATTGTTATATGTAGATAGAGATATTGATGGTCAAACATGATCACTGAAAACCGTGAACAAGTAAATATGCCAATAATCTTGGGACGGAGGGAGTAGTTTCTAAAAAGTAACTTTTTATTTGCCGTTATTATATGTAGTTAAATATATTAATGGTCAAACATGTTTCTTGAACACCGTAAAAAATATTCTATGCAATTTATGGTGGGACGGAGGGAGTACTAAATTTGAAAATTTGAAAAATTATTTTTAATATTATATATATTTTTATATTTTCACCCTCAAATCCACATTATTACTTGTTATAAATTTTAAAATACAATAATTACATTTTAAAAAAAATATATAACTTTTGATGTAAGAAGTTAGGGGGTATATCCATAAATTTATAGATAGAACACCGTGTACATTGATTAATACGTAGAAAGCTTAGGCGTAATTAATATTGTGATAATTTGCTAACATTCATACATAGAAACTTCCTCAAAATGTATTTCTCGCAAATAATTCATATATAGCATCCAGGATCCACATGAAAACAGTACCTCCACCTCCAGTAATACTCTCATCTCATGTGGATTTATAATGGCAAAATATTGGGAAAGACGGGGTTGAATTGGAATTATAGATAGGTAAAAGATTTTAGTTGCAATATTAAAAATTTGATATGCAACATTTAGGAGTGATAGGTTTATGACCCGATTAATACAACCCGAAAATTCTATTTTGATTTCTTCAAATTTACAGTTTAAACCTTGGTTTTTCCATAACTTATGGAAAGACCGTCTTCCAAAAGACGGACTCATTTATAATAAGTAAAAAAGATAAATTCATATTTCATAATTTAAAATCCGTCTCTTGAAAAATGGTATTTACATTAATTATGGAAACAATAAGGTTTAAATGTAAATTATAAGAAATCAAGATAAATTTTTTGGGTTGCATTAATCGGGTCATAAATTTAATTAAAACTACTGCACGATACATAGTAAAATTTTAAGATTGTAACTAAAACCATTTACTTTTTAACCTGTCTTTTTATATATTTATGGAAAAACGATTTATCCAAGACTTAAAAGTAATTTAATATATTTTAATATTACATGCAAATTATACCGAACGGAACGTATCCAAGGATACATTATAATTTGCGTCGGACAAAAACTGTTAATTTAAATATATCAGTCGTCGATTTATTTATTGTACACATAGAAATAATACTCCTTTCAACCAAATCAATGTTAAGCACTTTCACTTTCATCACTTGACTCAACTTTTTTTTGTTGATATCTATAGTTATGTGTAGATACAATTTTTAAAAAATTAATATTTTTAAAATACATATTATTACGAATCTAACAAGGTCACATACTCCCTCATTTTCTCTATTTGTGGCACACTTACCTTATTGATTTTTTTAAATGACACACTTTTCTTTTTTGGCAAAATTCCTTCAATCTCATCTACTCATTCCACTTTTTATTTCTACATTTAATTTCAACCACTCATTTTCTTCCCATTAATCCAGGAGTTTAAATTTAGTGTGTCACTCTTAGTAAAACGGAGGGAGTACAATAACCTCCTAACTTATTCATAATTCAACTTTGAGCTTAAAATTAAGCAATTTTAATTAAGTGAATAGTTAAATTACGTATTGGTTGGTTGGTTTTGGACAGAAGGAGTAGTTGAGATGCATTCATGGTCCTCGAGATTTTTGTTCGAAATTTTTCCACGAAAAATATAATTCTATAAAGACTTCGTAAGTCATATGATACATTATAGTTTCCGTCCGACAAATACATTACAAATGTCAAAGACTACTAATCATAATTAAGACCCTAAACTTCCGAATCATAATGAAGACCCTAAAAATCACAATCACATTAATAATATTCCGTGTGCAACAAGAACCATTTTAACATGTTCAATATGCTCATTAGTCGATTTAGAATAGATCAATAATCAAAATAAACCACAAAAAAATGACCTATAAACTTTCTCGAAACATTATGCATCAACCGCATAAAAGAACTAGGCGCATTAGTTAAATCGAAAAGTATAACAATCCATTCATTCAATCCAAACTTACTCTTAAATGCAGTTTTCCATTCATCACCCTCTCTAATTTGGATATGATGATATCCTTGAGTTAAATCAATCTTAGTATAAATCACAGAACCATGCAAATCTTCAAGCATATCATCTAACATGGGTATAGGATGGAGACACTTAATGGTTATCTTGTTTATAGCACGACAATCTATGTAAATACGCCAAGTTTTATCTTTCTTAGGAACTAAAATGATAGGCACAACACATGGATTTAAAGATTCACGCACATAGCTTTTTTGAAGTAAATCCTAGTTCTTTTGTGTCCTCAGGGTTTTCTTTATACGCCGGGTTATTCGGAATGACCAAACCCGAAAGTAGGTCGATTTGGTGTTCAATGCCTTGCAGGGGTTGTAATTCATAAGGTAGTTCATATGGAAAGACATCTTCAAATTCCTGTAACATCTCAGCAAACCATGGAGTTACATGTATAGGAATATCTTCCTTGGCGAAGTAACTTTCATTAAAATGTAAGATAAGAACGAAAGAATGATTAGAAAAAGCACAATTCAAATATCTAATTGAGGCATAAAATGATTTACCATAATCAATAGGAATTTCATGTCTCATCATGTAAATTGATGGTAAAAGACTAAGATGTGAAGACAAGATTTTTCGCGACTCTTCCGAATTATTCTGCGACTTACATGACTTACCTGAATGTGGATCGGCCCTCCCTAGGATTTAGACAAATTTTCAAGGATTTGCATTATTTGTTAACCCTAAACTCACAAGTACCATTTAATCAAATAAGTTTATATGGCGATGGATGAGCAGTAACAGGAAAAAACAATGATTTAACTAGAAGATTAAAAACAATATTAGCCCAAGAACCACCATCAATAATCAGTAAACAATTATTATCTTTCACAAGGCAACGAGTATGGAAAATATTAACACGTTGTACCTCAGATTCGGCCATTTGAGAATTGAGGAGTCTCAATGACACAAAGTTACCTTGTGTTTCCGGACCTTGTTCACCATGATCATTTATGATGATCTTTTCATCTACAAGTTCTTCCTTGCTTTCATACAATGCTGGCATATCAACATATTCATCTTCTTCATTTTCCTCCTCAATTATTGTTGGAACTCGAGCATGAGGACAGTTACTACGAACGTGTCCTCTTTCCTTACAATGGAAACAAGTAGGAGTATTAGAAGAAATTGAATTTGATGATGAAGAATTAGACTTACTTGGATTTCTGCTAGATTGTTGAGTAGAGGGTGCCATCCTTCTTTCACTTAGATTAAACATCAGATTTGAATAGGATTGTGTAGGACCATGGACACCCATGGTACTTACTCTACCTCGGCCAATATTAGGGTTTCCCTAATCAAAACCTAGTTTTTGATTGGGGAATTCGACCTGAGTTTTCTTTGGCCACAATATGCTCCCAACCAATCTTGCTTTCACCAATAAATCTCTCATTGACACATGATGTTGAATCTTAACTGGTACTTGAAGATTTTCTCACAAGCCTTCTATGAATCGATTCTTTGTGAATGCGTCATCTTCTTTCATCTCGGCCCTTCTCATGGTCAACTCAAGATCTTGCTAGTATTCATAAATAGATCAATTCCCTTGCTTCATATTGCTCAAATAAGAATGTTGTTCCATCAGATATGTAGGCTGAACATGATGTAGACGAAGCTCAGACTTCAATCTCTCCCAGGTGAAGATAGGTTTTTTACCAGCAATCTGTCTCGATTCTCTCAAATTCTTCCACCATTAGGTCACATAATGAGTGAAGGAATACTGCTCCACTTTCACCTTTTCTTTCTCCGATAATTGCTGAGATCATACAAATTCTCAATCTGTTGATCCCAATCAAGATACTTCACAAAATTGTGTTGACCATCAAATCTAGGGATGTCATATTTTAATCCCTTAATATCTCGAGCTGAATCTGAGCTCTCACTGAATTTCAAATTTAGCATCCTTTGGGAATGGCGTTTGCTGTGGTGATGCTTTCTTGAAAACCTTAGTGCAATAGTCTTTCCGAAGCATGATCAGATTCTTCCTACGAACTACCATAACTATGAAAACTATGCACCACATGGTTAAGTTCATCCTTCTTGACAGATGACGGAGGTGGCGGTTTGGCCACACTTTCAACTTTCATTGCCAATCATTGCACTTCACTCATGAGCACAGTTATTGCAACAGCAAACCGATCTGGATCAAGAGGTACATTTGGTTCGAACCGTTGTCGCTCCAAACTATCTGGAGGCTCCTCACGTGATTGATTACCATGTCTACCATTGGATGTATATGTTAATGGTAAATTTTTGGGTTCACCAATAAAAGGGGCGTCGAATGGATTCTCGTCCGCCATCTCCGCTAAGAAAAAAAATTTAGTAGAAAAACGTTCCCCCCTTCCCTTTGTTAAGTAAGGTCACTCACCAAGTGAATATCACTCACAAGGCAAAGGCTAGAACAAGTGCAATCGATCAATTAACAACAGTTTCAAAGCAAAATAGGAGATGAGTACAGCAGAATTTAATTCGAATTTTACAAAATGATAAACTCCAAATTTGGCTCTGCAAATTGGAATTCCATATTCTTAAGAAAACAAGGAAAAAACACAATTTGAATGGCTTGAATCGGAGCTATATCAAATGAGTTATGATTAAAGAAGAACCCTTTAAATAGGTAACAAATAAGTTCCGAAAATTCAAGTATATTTTCCGAAATCGAATAGAACTAAATACCCAAACCCGAATCCATAATAGAATAGAATTTTCTTCACCTTAATGCTGCCCAATTAGGAAATTCCCCTCAATTTCCAATTCCGAAAAGGTTTTAATTTCCTTTTCCTTTTTCAAATCGGATTTCCTTTTTCTTTCTTCTTTTTCAACCCAAATTCAAATTTTCAGCAATATATACCCTTCACAATCAGAATATTATTCCCCAAGTAAGTAGAATTCAAGTACAATTCCCAATTTTTGAAAAATTGCAAAACAGCCCCAAAGCTTCCGAAAACTTTAAAACAGCCCCAAATTTTCAGATCCAAACCCTACACTCATGGATTTAAACCCAAAAATTTTCTATCCTTTGTTTTTGATTTTTTTGGAACATGTTTCAAGTCTTTAAAACGCTTGGATCTAAGAAAACTTCCTCTCGATTCAAATGAATTTCGAGGCATTCAAGATCGTAAGGATCAAGAATATGACTCTTTATCTGGAAAATGACACAAAGACTGTTTTTATAAGGTGTAATCAAGAATTAAAGAACAAATTCAACATCACGGAAACAAAGAACCATCATGAAAACAAGTAAGATTATGAGCATGCAATAATTTTCAAAAGAGTGGACGAAAAATATCACAAGCAGATAAACTGTATAAGCTAACTATAACTACGATACTGATCGGAAGGTGAAGACGGATAATACTTGTTGACGCTCGGACCCTTTGATGTCCTCCTGACTCGATTGATGAAGGTGAAGGCTGATAGTAATATCAAAATATTCTAACTCTTAGACCCTTCAACGTCCTTCGACTCTAGATTAAATCCTCATGTTAAGAAAGATCAAACGAACACAGTTAAAAATATGACATGCAAGAGTTTATGAATGGATTTTTGTTAGAAATTAAATAAATGCAAAATTTTAAAAACCCTGTTGAATTTTCGGTCACCGGGAGATCTTTTGCTTTGCTCTGATACCAACTGATATGAATCTCCTTGCGAAAACTCTGGATTGCGGAATTTGATTAAATCTTTGACTGAATTAAGGGACTCATAAACCCTAACTTGGCTGCACAAATTGATCATCAACTAACCCTCGAGATTGACTTTCAATTTGAGTATTTGCTCACTAACTAGCCCGCAGGATTAGTTCAGAAATAAAAGGTATTAATACTTGATTAACCCGCAAGATTATGCAACAATGAAAATGCTCAAAAGAAAAGAGTAATAATTTGAAAATTCTGAATATGTGATTGATAAAAGTTTCTAAATCTCGGCCAAGGCCTCCTCTATTTATAGGATGAAACTCGGCCAAACCCTCATCAGAAACAGAACGGGATTTGGTAACTTCTGTCAGAAACTGAAAAGACTTATGACAGCATTAAGAAGGTAAAATCATATCTAACTAAAATACATAAAATAAAATATTATATGGCCGAATTCATCAAGATTAATCTTGAATTAATGTTGCCTTATCTAATAAAATTCTAGTTAGATTAAAACTGAATATTCTAAACCCTAATTGAAATGATTTTCAAAATTAAATCCTTCAAAGCCCACATGGCCGAGTTTAATATCTAAAATTCAACATGAAATAATTTACAATAGTTTACAATGATCACACCACCTCATTAAAAACCCGTTGGAAAAAAGAGTATAATGTTCTTCATGATGTCTTCAATTCCTCGACACTCTTGAACAATTAATCCAAGACATTGTCAGTGTTGATCTATTCTTTAATTTTTAATCATGAAGTTGATCTGTCAAAGCATTTAAATCCGCATCTCTAAGATTCGTTCTTGCCCTAGTCATAGGACCTGCCATGTCACTTAGAGAATCCCGAACATATCATTTAAATGTTTGATCAAGCTTTGGCATGTCGTCATCTATGGTTGTAGTAGTTTCGACATTTGCATCAGTTCAATACACCCATAACACAATTAACACTTCATTGATCTAGTTTCCTTCTGCCCCTCATAGCCTTGCCCGAATACCATTGACAATAGTTCGATTGGTAACCTCAACTTGGCCATTTGCCTTGGGATGGTATACCACTATCAACTTCTTTTGAATTTGGAACTCCTCACAGAAACTTTTGAAGGGATCATGAGCAAATCGGGTCCTGTTATCAGTTATAATAGTCTTTGGAATTCTGAAGCGACATATAATATTCTTCTAACATAACTCAATAACTGACTTCCCCTTCATATTTTTCAATGGCTCTACCTGATCCCACTTAGTGAAATAATCGATAGCCACAATATGATACTTGAATCTCCCGAGCCTCTAGAAAAGGCCCTATCATTTATCAAATGACCACGAGCTATGTATATTTATAATTTATTCCTGCGGGACATGGGTAATTGGTACGTGCCTCTGACACTGACAGCAAGACGGAATGCATTTATTAGCATCGTCGAACATTGTGGGCCATTAATAACTGGTTCGGATAAGTCCTTTGCCACCGATTGAGACTCCTGATGACTTCCACAAATACCTTTGTGAACCTCTCTAATTAAGTAATCAGCCTCATAAGGAGTTGCACAGCGAACAATGGTTGTAGGTGGCCTCTTCGATATAAAACATCATCCTGCATCAAATACCTCGGAGCCTTAAGACGTATCTTCCTGGCTTCAATAGCCATTTCTAAGAGATTTCCATCTCGAAGATAACTGATAATAGGTGTCATCCAAGATTCTTCTTCATTAATGGCCATTATCACCTATTCTTCAAAGCTGCGTTTACTCAAGGTTTCAACCAATAACTGCTTTTGAGACTGAATATCCAAATCTGACAAGGAAAGCATACTCAGAGCATCCCTCTTGTGGTTTTTATCCCTTGGTACTTGTGTTAGAGTATACAATTGAAAATTTCCCAATAAAGTCTTTTCCACCTCCAAATAGCGGTGCAAGCTATGTTCTCTTGCATCGTACTCCCCCTTAACTTGTTGAAATTCAACCTCCGAATCACCGGATACCTCCAAATTCTCAACCTTGAGCTCCTTGGCCAATCGAAAACAAGTTTCAAAGCCTCCTACTCAGCCTCATTGTTGGTGGCCTTAAAATCAAAATGAAATGCATAAGGGTAATCCGTGCCATAGGGACTAGTGAGCAACACTCCTGTTCCACTTCCTCCCGGGTGCGAAGTTCCATCAACAAATAGTTTCCACATCTCCTTGCTCAAGGCTTCATTGTCTAATTCGATAGGTTCTGAGGCTTCCACTATGAAATATGTGAGGACCTGGTCCTTAACCGGTGTTCTAGGCTTGAATTGAATTTCATGCTCTCATAACTCAACAGTTTGTCTAGTAGGATGGTTGATAACAAACACTATTATATGACCTTGAAAATACAGGCGCAGTCTTTGAGCAGCATGGACAAGGGCCACGATTAACCTTTCGGGGGTTGTATATCGCGTTTCAGGTCCTTGTAATGCCCTACTCACGAAGTGTATAGGGTGTTGTTGCTTCTCTTTCTACTTCACTGGAACCACACTTATAACCAAAGCAGAGGCAAAAATACAAAGGTATAACACCTCTCTCCTCTCAGGTTTCATTAACGTGGGTAGAATTCAAAGATGTTCTTTCAACACTATGAATGCTTATACCCACTTTTCTTTCCACTCAAACTTCTTTGCCTTTCTTAATATATCAAATAAAGGCAAGTTCTTTTATATTTGTCAACACTATGAATGTTTATACCCAACTATAGCTTCTACCAACTTATCAATTGGAGGAACATGGTAGCTATCCTTGGGGAAACATTTTTTTAGGTCCGTTAAGTCAATGCACATGCGACACACGTCATCATGCTTTGGGACCATAATAGGATTAACAAGACACTTTGAATAAAACATCTCCTTGATAACCTTTGCCTTAAGAAGTTTCTCCACCTCCCCTTTAATTGCCTCAACTCTCTCAAGAGCAAATACTCTCCTCTTTTTCTTAACAAGATTTATCGAGAGATCGATGTTTTACCCGTGGACAACTAATTGTGATGGTACCCCCGTCAAGTCTGATATGCTCCAGAAAAATACATCGACATACCTATTAAGTAGGATCCCCATTCCTTCTTTAATACTACAAGAATCAACTTTCCCACATCAAATGTTCTAGAATTCTGAATTGGGATGTATCAGCTGGTCCAATCTCCCCATGCACTGAAGCCACATCCTTAACCTTTCTTTCCCCCTTCAATGCCGTAAGATTGAAACTTCTTGCCATCACCTGATCTCCTCAAACAGATGCCACCCCTTTATCCATCGGGAACTTCATCATCAAATGATACGGTGACCAACCGCTCGAGCTTGACACATACAATGCCTCCCCAAGATAACATTAGAAGGCAAATAAGCTTCATTTACCGCCAAACTTCAATCTATTGTTACCATATTTTCTCTATCAGAGACCTTGACTAGCAAGGTGATCACTCCCAAAGGATACACAATTTTACCAGCAAAACCTGACAGTGGTGAAGTTGACTTCTTCAAATTATTACGGCCAATATCCAACGGATACAAACATTACCTCAATGCCACTCCCATCATCAATGAACACCATCGCCACCAAATAATTTCCAATCAACGCTGAAACCACCATGGGATCTGCATGTGGGGTT
>JAULKM010150442.1:0-17317 GCA_032355605.1 Rubia tinctorum | reverse complement strand
CTTTGCAAATTACTAACTAAGAAGAAATGAATGTTGATCTTCAAATGGAAGTGATAACATTTCCCATATGCAATTAACGTGAATGAATGAGTGAATGAGTTTACGATCTATAAGAAGTTGGAAGTGGGAATCAATTGCCCCCAAGTGTGATCGATAAGATGCTTGTTGCATGATAGCATAATTAGTTTACTTTGATAGTTGTGTTGTCTTTCAGTTCATAACTCATATATATTTTTTATATTTATATATATCTAGAAAATATCCAAATTGGTACCCACTTTTAAGTGAAATTCACAGTTTGGTACCCTATTTTTAGAATTGTGCTTACAAGGTACCCACATTTGCATAAATGTCCCAAAATGTACCTTTTCGCTAAAAGTGAGTATTATTATGGCACAATTTTGATCCAAATTGGTACCCTTTTTTGCTAAAAGTTACCATTTTGAGACATAAATGAAAAAATGGGTACCTTTATTGGACAAACTCAAAATTTAGGTTCCAGACTGTGAATTTCGATTGAAAGTGGGTATCATTTTGGACAATCTCTCTATCTATATATATTCTAGCATTTACCCTTATGTGTGTAAACCTTAGGAAAATCCCTATTCTTCATAGACGACCCCGACTTGCCATTATCAACTTAGTTGTAGTTAGGAAGCAATTAGGGCTTATAAATTGTATAGTTGAGAGGTACGGCGATGACCTCCCAAGTATCCTAATGAATAATATGATTGCCATGCTATAGATGTTGAAGATATTGTGCAAGATGTTTTTGAATTAAATGGTGATGATTCCTTGTTAGTTACTTCCGAATGTGATAGTAATGTATATTCTATAAGCACTAACTTGAAGGAAAGCTTTGATGACTTGAATGTTCTTGAGAATATGAGATCTATCCCACTTCCTCTACTCCTTGATGAGCCATAACTTTTGAAAACCCCGGTGATTGAGCTAAAACCTTTGCCAAGTGACCTTAAGTATGCATTTCTTGGGGAAGGAGAGACACTACCGGTCATCATTTCTAGTAAAATTACCCAAGAGGAAGCGGAGAAGTTAATTGTGGTGTTGCGGGAAAATAAGGAAGCAATTAAATAGACTATTTTCGACATCAAGGGAATAAGTCCATCCACTCGCATGCACCGAATCTTGTTAGAAGATGATGTAAAACATATTCGATAACCCCAACGAACGTCACTTGAATCCACCTATGATGGAGGTTGTGAAGGCGGAGATCCTAAAATTGCTTCAAGCGGGGGATGATTTATCTGATCTTGGATAGTAAATGGGTGAGCCCAAATCAAGTGGTGCCAAAGAAGAGTGGGGTAATGGTAGTTGAGAATGAGAAAGGTGAAATGGTGCCCACTCAGGTTTGAAAATGGTGGTGAGTTTGTATTGACTACTAGAGGTAAAATGCAGTAACCTAGAAGGATCACTTCCCGTTACCGTTCATTGATCAAATGCTCAAGAGGCTCAAGTTCTTAAGCGTTGCATTGATAATAATCTTGTGTTAAATTCTGAGAAATTTCATTTTATGGTAGATCAAGGCATTGTCTTAGGCCACATTGTCTGCTCTAAGGGTATTGAGGTAGACAAGGAAAAGATAGACACAATTCAAACTTTGTCTTATCCTACTAATGTGGCGAAGTGCGCTCTTTTATTGGTGATACAAGATTCTAACAACGGTTCATTAAGGATTTTTAAAAAATTGCATCCCCTTTGTGCAAGTTGTTGCAAAAGGGGGTCGAATTTGTGGTGGACGAGGGTTGTAAAGGGGCATTCAATTTATTGAAGGAAATGTTAGTTTCGGCCCCTATCATTCAAACCTCGGATTGGTCCATGCCTTTTGAAAGCATGTGCGATGCAAGTGATTACACCATCAGAGCTGCGCTCTGTCAAAGAGTGGGGAGGGATGGATTCATGACTCTAAACTAGGCCCAAAGGAACTACTCCACCATGGAGAAAGAATTTCTAGCGGTGGTATTTTCTGTAGAAAAATTTCAATCTTATTTTCTTGGTACCAAAGTTATTGTGTATACTGACCATGCAGCGCTTTGTCACTTAATGAAGACGAAAGAGGCCAAACGGAGGTTGATTAGATGGATCTTACTTTAGAGCGTGTTTGACTTGGAGATACGAGACAAGAAGGACACGGAGAACCTTGTAGCCGATCACTTGAGCCGGTTGGTTCCATTCCAAGAAGTTGAGGTAAAGTCACCAATGACGGAGAAAATACGGGAGGAGTTCCCCAATGAACAATTATTCTCAATCGGGAACCTCCAACTGTGGTATGCCAACATTGTGAATTTCCTTGTCTCTGGTAAATTTCCTCCCCATTTTAAAAAGGCTCAAAAAGATAAACTAAGAAGTGATACTAAATATTATGTGTGGGATGATCCCTATTTGTGGAAACATTATGTAGATCAATTTGTTAGGAGATGTGTCCCCAAGAATAAAGTGCATTCAATTCTTTCTTTTTTTTCCATTCTTATGCATGTGGCAGTCATTTTGGAGCAAAGAGGACCGCTAGGAAAGTCCTAGAAAGTGGTTTTTATTGGCCTACATTGTATAAACATGCATACACTTTTTTCAAATCTTGTGATGAATGTCAAAGGATAGGAAATATTTCTTCTAGGAATGAAATGTATCAAAATCCTATTTTGTATTGTGAGATCTTTGATGTTTCGGACATTGATTTTATGGGACATTTTCCTAATTCTTGTGGCTTTACATACATACATCTTATCATTTATTATGTGTCCAAGTGGGTTGAAGAAAAACCCACTAGAAATGATGATTCCAAAGTGGTTGCAAATTTCTTGAAAGATAACATCTTCTCGAGGTTTGGGGCTCCTCGAGGCTTGATTAGTGACAGTGGCTCCCATTTTTGCAATCAGACAATAAATGCACTTTTGAATAATTATGGCATCACAGACAAGACATCAACCACCTATCACACACAAAACAATGACTAAGCCAAAGTTTCTAATAGGAAAAATCAAGTTCATCCTTCAAAATACGGTAAACCCTAGCCTGAAGGATTGGAGTTCTCGGTTTAATGATGCCTTGTGGGCATATAGGATGGCTAATAAGACACCAATTAGTATGTCACCATATCGGTTGATCTTTGGAAATCCATGACATTTACCGGTTGAAATAGAGCACAAGACTTATTGGGCGGTCGGGAACTTCAACCTTGATATGGATGAGGCCGGTTTGCATAGGAAGTTACAATTGCAAGAATTGGTGGAAATATGGAGAGAGTCCTATGAAAATTCTGAAATCTACAAGGTGAAGATAAAGGTTTGGCATGAAAAGATGATTAATAGGAAGTAATTTGAAGTAGGTCAAAAGGTCCTCCTATTTCAATCCCTCCTTCGCCTATTTCCCGGATAAATTGAGGGCATGATGGATTGGCCCTTTTGAGGTGGTAAAGGTGTTCCTTCATGGTGTGGTGGAAATATTGGATCAAGCTAAGTCCAATTCCCACAAGGTAAATGGACAACGTTTGAAACCTTACCACAAAAGCTTTGTGCCGAAAAAATGAGAAGATGTTGATCTTCTTGATCTGGTTTTTTAGTATGCCCTAAGAAGAGAGGCAATTCATGCCAATGATGTTAAATAAACTTGGTTTTGATCATCTGGATTGTCCCTCAATACTTTCCTTTGATGTTGTTTCAATTTATGTTTTTGTCGTTAATTTCATTATCTTGCCGTGTTCTTTTCACGGGTGTGTTTTTCCATGATGTATGCCAATTGAAGTAAATTGCACTAGATGGATGAAGAAGTGAATGCTATAAGAAGGGAAGAGAGACTTGGAAGTTGATAACTTGAAAATTTTTATTCTAACTATGGAAGACCCTATCTATCGCAAGTCGCAGTGGCTATGTCTCATGTCGCAATGAACAGGGGATTTTATACAACTCCCAGCTACATTTGTTCGTGAGTTACAACGAGCCCATCATGATCGCGACCAAAATAAATATTTCTGAAAATGTGAAATTACAGTTACAAAATTTCATGAGTCACGACACACCCTCCTGAGTCACAATAAACATGTTGCAAGCATGGCAAAAATCATGAAGAAATTGGAAAAATACCAACTCCCAGTAAAGTGTGGTCGCAATTTGCGACATTTCCATCGCGATCACGACCAAAATAAGAAGTTTTAGAAAAAATATCAACTCCCAGGTCCAGATTTGCGAATCGCGATAGACCTATTGCTAGTAGCGACAAACTAACGTGAGTCGCGATTGTCTTGTTGCGATCGCGATGAAAATCAGAAAGAGTTTTAAAATACAAGTCCTAGGATCAAATTTTTGTGACTCGCTATAGAGCTATCTCTAGCGCAATGACCGTTTGACTTCTGAGAGTCTGTTGACTTCTTCGTCGCGACTCGCGACAGTCCCATCGTGATTCGTGACACTATTGCTATAATGAAAAAACTAGTAGAACCTAATATTTTTAAGTCAACTCTCTCAACTCCACTGCTTCTCCGTCATAACATCCACACCTCCACCATTATCCCATCAAATCTGGCCAGAAATCCCATTTAAACCAGCCGAAATCATCCCCACACCAACCCCCAATCGATTTACATTCTATTTCACCCCAAATCCCACCAAAATCCACATTAAATTGAAGCCCTAACATTCGGGGATTTCAAATTTACAAGGGAATAGAGTTAGAAACTCTTGTAGGATCAGTTAATCCATCACCCTAGGCATCTGATTGGTACATTCTTTCACTTCTTTACTCTTAAATTGTGATATTGGTTGAATTGTGGATTTTTGTGAATATGTCAATTCATGGAAATTGTTGGACTTTGGAGGAAATGTTGTATTAGGGATTTGGTAATGTTCATATTGTTTTCATTATTTCATTTTGGGTGAGAACTAGAAGGACTTGATTTTGCTAGTTTGGCTTTGGATAATGTAATTATTGGATTTTATGGCTATAATGGTGATGTTGTTATTTTGTGGCTATGGTGTGTTCTTTTTATGGATATGTTGCCTATGGTCTTCTTTGGATAGATACTTCAGACATTGTTGACATTAGCTAATTTACCTATGTTTGTGCTTCTAGAAAATTACATATAGGTTATATGTTGAGCTAGATTGGTGATATAGAACTGCATACTATGTGTTTTAGCCATATGTAGATCTTGAATTGTTGGAAATTACAATGCTTGGCCTAAATTGCTGAAACATGACATAATTGTGGAATAGTATATTTAGCAATGCATATAGATCGAATTTTACATGTGTGGACATATAAGTATTCTTGCATCTTTGCAGTAGGTTTTTTATGATTGTAGTGTGTCAACCACGTCATTTTGACTATGATTTCTAATTGTCATAATAATGCTTGGATGTTTATCAATGTGTGTTACATACTTTGGGGAAATAATTTCCTAGTGATGATTGCATGATTTTTGTCCATTATATCCTTGTGCATTTGACATTGTTTGCTGTGCTGATAGACATGCCTCCAAAGAGACCTAGACCTACTCGAGCTGTGAGTGTATCCGCTCCAGCTCCGCCTCCTCCACTGGTAGCCTAGCTAGCACCACCACCACCTCCGGACAAATTTATGGGTTTTTGTCCAATCACCGGCGCTTATGTTGATAGATAAGACATGTTAGCCTCAAGGAGGATCCAGGAGACATGTTTTGCAAATCAGAGCGCATTGGAGGTCCTTCAGCTAAAGGAGTCGGTCCTATGCCTCCTCTATAAATGAGGTATGAGAGGTTTCTTGTCACGAGGTGCACCCACCTACTGGAGATACACCTTGGAGTTCTTATCCACGGTGAGGGCATACACTAAGAAAGAATGAGTGCACCACAAGAGGTTCATTCGGTTTCATCTAAATGACCAATCCATTAAGATTAGCCTCTCGGAGATTGAGGAGGTATTTGGTTTGGACAGAGCATAGATCCAGGAGAGGTTCGATCAGGAGAGACTACTCATACCACTGAGGAGAACTTCTTATTATAGCATAACATCACTAAGAAGATGCGGAATGTGAGGGACAGGAACAATGTGATTATCCATCCTGCCCTTCGATATGTACATTGCCTACTCTCCACCACTTTGTTCTGTCTCACTGAGGTGACGAATGTGCCGAATGATGAGATTCGCTTCTTGTGGGAGTTAACTATTGAGGGGATATGATATGGAAGATGGGCTGATGTATGGGTCACAAAGGTTTTTGAGGCGGTAAAGAAAAACAATGGTGAGATATCGATAAGGGCATGATCACTCTCTTTGCGCAGCATTTGCGCATCGCCACTACTAAGGGCATTTATCTACTTGGTAAGGGGGAGCCTTATTGCATCACATTGGCTCGGATGGCCAACTTGCACTTGATCAAGACCACGGCGGATCCAGGGGCGTTTCATTGGTTGTATGGGACTGGAGGTCACATTCTTGAAACTTTTACGGCCCAATGTACGGAGCTTGAAATGGACACCACGGTGAATGATTTGGCAATCGAGCCAGATGTTGAGTGCAGACAGGGTTTTCTATGGGAGCTTAATAACCTCCCAATCCGGACTGACGAGGGCACTCTTCCCTCTACCATGGATCTGATGCGGGATGCACCGCATTCGCCACCTCCTTCCCCACAACAGTAGCAGCCTGATTTGATGGAGGAGGATCACAGCTAGTTCCAACAGCCACCCTCATATTTCTACTCGCGGCCTCACAACATGATATATGAGCATAGTCTATATATATCGCAGAATATTTTGGATATGAATGAGGATATTGATCAGCTCGCTACCAGAGTCTGGGACATGCAGACACTCTCTAGTGGCATCCCGGGCCATAGATTCCAAGGCAACAAGGCGCAGAGAGAAGTGTCAGGAGAATGAGGAGTAGATGGCTCCATATCAGCAGTGCTACGGAGATGGTGGTTCATCCTCACAGCAGTGATTATAAGCATATTTTACTTTTGTACTCCCCTACTTTGATTTATATTGTGTTTTGCCCTGTTTTGTCTACATTGAGGGCAATGTAGTGTTTAAGTGTGGGGAGGGGATTTATCATTTACTGCTTTCTTTTGGGATGATTTAGACTTGGTTATTCTGGATGTTTTTGTTAGTTTTGGGATTTTCTATTTTGATGTATTCGGATGTTTTTGTAGGTTTGACATGCGGGAGCTTTTTGCTATTTTTTATTGGAAAAACACAGGAAAATGAAGAAAAAACTTGAAAATTTTGGAACAAAAATAAAAAGGAAACCCGCTAAATTGAAATTTTGAGAATGAAATTTAGGCAACATTGGGGGCCCAGATAGTCCTAAAACCAAAAAGGGCGGCCTAGGAAAAAATGATAGGCTAAATGTGTGGGCGAGATGTGAGCCAAAAGAAAAATGATGTGTGGCTAGGATGAAAAACCGAAAGGGCTCCTAAGAAAAATGAGAGAAAAAAATAACAAAAACAATAACAAAATGTTATAGTTAACTTATTTGTCGGCATTGGAGTCATAAGGTTACAGTTGACACATGGATACACTGGGTAGCCCAACATCATGGGCCTTCTTGGGATTGGGTAATTTAGCGGGAAAGATGAAGTAAGATATTAAGTTCTTGATTCTTAGTATACTTCATTTTTGGGTTGATATATTGGTATGAAGTGAAACTTGTATTTGGCCATTTGACATGGTTTTGACTTCACTTGATTTTCAAGGCCCAATTTTCTACTACTATATATAAGAGCCTATGTCTGCTTGGGCTTCATTTTTTGCTCATTTTATTTTTCTAAGAGTGGGTAGAAAAAGAAAGGGATCAATCCTTTTCTCTAATTCCTTTTCTTTCTTTTTTTAAGTTTTGCCCATGGGCATTAAATCCAATGAAATATTTGGGTTCAATGCTTAGAGAGCAGTTAGTTAGCTTAGGGTTTGTATATGTCTTCATGATTTGGTGCTTGTTTTGGGAGATTCTATAGATCTACCATTCCTATTTCGCTCATGATTATATTTTGGCTTCTTTATATTCTTGTCAATTGCATGATTGTCACATTAATATTGGCACACACCGTAGTCTACTTTCATGTTGGCGCACTAATTAATATCCCTCGGGGAAAATAAACCTAGATGTGATAAAGGGTAGTAGGGTTTGTGACCACATGGATGCGTGCATGTAGGTCGCCGAGTTACCATTACGATAACCACACACTAGTCTTAGATGAAGTGTTGGACCGAAGGTTTACAGATAGAGATAGCTTTAGTATCAAAATAGGGTTAACGTAATTCGAAACCTTAGAGCTATCGATAAGGTGCCTATCCATTTTCCTATGTAGGCTAAGGGAAAAGCATTTGTAGTGGAGTGCCCGGGACGTAATAGCAAGAGGGAGAATAAAACCTGCACATTGTACCATCTCATTGTTTCAATCCCTTAATTACGGAGGCAGCGCTGATGGAAGAATTGAGTACCCTGTGTGATAGGTATGGGGAAGTGTTGACCATCGACCATACTACATGTCAAAAGCATTAGGATATGTTTGTATATCTTGAATGTGATTGAATGATCAAAACATTTACCGATTATGCTACACAAATATTTCCCAAGTTCTAGCTATAAATATTTTTACTCTTTTATGATTTTGCATGCTTGTAGTTGTTAGATAACCCCCCCCCCCCCCAAAAAAACCCTGTTTTGCCAAATTAGTTATTCCTGACATGTGATCGGATTGACGACCTGGTTGCGGCTGTGTGTAGTTAACTTTTAGAGTCCTAGCATCTTTGGGGATGACCCCGGTCTTACCAGTATCCACCCCATAGGTAGTATAGTAGTAGGAACAGGAGCAATAAACAAATCTCTAATTTTTATCCAACACTTCTCCTCGGGTTAGTAGTTGGGATCTCCCGTGATTCATTTTACCACCCCGAGGGGAGGCGGGTTAAATTTTAGCGTCGATGCTAGGAATGCTAGTCTAAAGGTTTAATTTTTAACTTGCATAGCTTGTTAGCTGAGTGGTTAGTGATTGTTTTTTTTGTTTTCTTGAGTTGGTTTTTCTTGTTGAGCTTTTGTGATAGTGATCCGTTTACTTCTAATCATTGTGCTAGTGTTTCTCTTTAGTTCAGATCCTAGTTTATGGTACATACCCGTGTCAGGAACCTAGGAACTATACATTGTCTAACAAAATACGTAGGTAATCGGAGATGAAAGAGGAGGATAACTAGACTAGGGGTTTCATAGGAACCGACCGTTGTAGTTGAAGTAACTGTAGAAATGGCGGAGGACAATCGCACACTTAGGGAGTTGATGGCTACCAACTTGGAGAATAAACCCCCTATGTATTGTCTTCCCTCCTTTGCCACTGAATGTGACTTGTGAGCTCAAGAGCGGCATGATCCAATGTTTTCCAACTTTCCATGGGATGGTCGTTTAAGACCCGAACAAGTATTTTTTGGATTTTCACCTAGTATGCACCAATAGGAAGTCACCGGGAGTTTCAGAAGAAGACTACAATTTGAGATCCTTTCCTTTATTGCTACAAGACGTGGCCTAGGATTGAATATACTATCTTCCACTAGGGTGCATCACGTCTTGGATGGATATGAATCTAAGGTTCCTTGAAAAGTAATTTCCGGCTTCAAAATCAGCTAGTCTCAAGAAGGAATTTTCCAACATATCCAAAATGGTGAAAGAATCCCATTATGAGTATTGGGAGAGAATTATGAGATTGTTGGTGAGTTGTCCTTACCATTCATTCAAGGAAGGCAACTTAGTGTAATACTTCTTCAAAGGGTTTTGTGAGGAGGACATGAGGACGGTCAACGTGGCATGCAATGTCTCTAGAGCCAACAAAAGTCTGAGGGATACAATGGGTTGTTCGAAGAAATGGCCAACAAGACTAGGAAATTTGGCACTAGATCCCAAGTGAAGACATTGAATGAGCCGGCTCAATCTCCCAAATAGGAAGAGCAGGTTCAAGCACTTGCCTCTATGATGAAGGAATTTATGAAAGGGAGAGTCAATGAAGTCAAGGTGTGTGGTGTATATAGCCTAGATCATCTGACCAACATGTTTCCATAAGTGGTGGAATATTTCGAAGAGGTAAAAGCATTGGATTTCAATGGTGGAAAAAGGAAATGGTTTGCTAGGAGACAAAACTAGGTGTTGCAGGGGAACCAAAGAGAAGAAAGACAAGACCCCTGAGCAAATACCTTCAACCTGAGGTATCGCGATCACCCCAACTTTCGTTGGCGTGGGGAGGAAAATCAAGGTAGAGGGTAAAATCGAGGCCGACCACATCCACCTCAACAATATCCAAGGGGAGAAGGGACGTTCAACAACAATACCGCTCTATACAAGTCAGATCGGGAAGATATCTTGGATGATATATCTCAATTTTCAAAAGAAACAAGATAAGTTCGTGGAGCAGACAAGGAGAGAAATTGAGAATCTTGGGACTAGTGCTTTCTTGAGCATTAAGAATCTTGAAATCCAAGTCAGCCAACTTCCCACCTAGGTGAGATGAATTGAGGGTAGAGATTATATAGAAAGTTACCTTCCCAGCCCAAGATCAATCCAAGGAATGTTAGTGAATTGAAGCTAAGAAGCGGGAAAGAGGTGCGCAAGCGCAAAAAGGAGATTTTGAAAGAAGATGATTTGATTGTGGAAAGAAACAAGGCCAAATTCAAAGAGCGAGAGATGGTTGTTGAAGAGAAGCCTCCCAGAGAGCTTCCCATTATCGAGGTAAGGGTGATTCCTCCACAACATTTTCCTTGTGAACTTAGGGAAAGGCCGAAGGTGTCAAGCAACGAGGCACACATTCGCAAAATCTTCGAGAAGGTTGAGGTTAGCATTCTATTTTTGGATTTGATTGAACAAGCTCCCTCTTATGCTAAATTCTTGAAAAATGCATGTAGTCAAAAGAGAAATTAAACCAACTAGGAAGTTATGACAATTGAAGATAGGGGGGTGGCTACTCTAAATCATAGGAACTTTCCTAAGAAATGTGATGAACCAGGGATGGTTTCAATTAATTCCTATCTCTTTAGGTGGAAAATGCTATGATCGATTTAGGAGCATCTATTAATGTGATGTTTTCTAGCCTTTATGAAAACCTAAACATAGGTGAGCTTAAGGAAACTAGGGTAATTTTCCAATTAGCCGATCACTCCCAAGCTAGCCCTCTAGGTTTAGTTAAGGACGTAATGGTTAGAGTAGGCAATTTAGTGTTTCTGGCGGACTTCTATGTCCTTGGCGTAGTGCACGATGGTGGTGCACCCTCAATTTTATTGGGGAGACCTTTTCTAAAAACGTGAAGGACTGAGATAGATGTTAATTTAGGGACACTAACCCTAGAGGATGACATTGATAAGGTGGGATTTGAACTTTATAAATCTAAGCAAAATTCACCGATTCCCTCTCTTATGGGCAATGGTGTAACTTTGTATGATGAGCTTGCTCAATTTGAAAACCCTTGCATAATTGATGAAAATGAATACCTAGATGATATATTTGATGTTGATGAGAGTGATGAGCGAAATAATACTTTTATTTACAATTGTGATGATCATGTTGATGATACCAATGTTATGCATGATTTTAGTGATGACACTTATATTATTGATTGTTCTTCTATACTCACTAGCTTGTAGTGGTTAGAGGAGAGTGGAGAGTATGTAAAATCTCTCCAACCACCTCCTCAACCTGAGGAAATAGCTAGGGATTGACAGTGGCCAAGTATGAACATGTGTTCTCTATGGCAAGCAAAGCACATAAAGGTAAGGATGATACTTTGTGGAGACCCTTCCTCAAGAATGTCATCATGGGTGGAGTTGCCGATGGTGACTCTAGAGACCTAACAGTAGGTTCTTTCTAATTGAAATGTATGAAATATAAGTTGTGAGGACAACAATAAAATACGGTGCTCTTTCTTGCTTTGCTTTAACATTTTTGGTAGATTGATTTTGCATGTTTTTTTGTGTGACAAAGGATCTTGGAGTGAAACTCTTGTTGATTGTAAAATTAAAGATCAAGTCTCGTGTTTTGTAGTTGAAAGGAACTAGGACTTGTTGGGTGAAAAAATATTGATTAAAAAGGATGGCACCAGGGAAGCACGATTGTGTTAATTGCTAGGCTCATGTTAGAGTTCCCTCAACGGGAGGAAGCCTCGTGTCAAACCTGATCAATATGAGGCTATCATGTGGCACGTTCTTTCTACTACATCGTGTTATGCTGTAGGTGGGGCAAAAATGCAGAGTTTCAAAAATTGAATTTTTTAGCCAAAACATGCATTTTTAGTCCATTAATTCAGCAAATCTTTTATTCCCTAGGATTTTTTATGTAAATAGTAATATACTAAACATCACCACCTCCCTTAGGCATTAATTAAGTGGCACTTTTTTCCCCTAGAGTTTCTATTTCTACCAATGTCATCCCTATCTCCTTTGTACCTCCCTCCTAAACCAACCCCTTTTTAGAAGAGCATGAAATTGCGGGAAATAAAAGTCCATAGTACATTACCCTATCTATAGGAATCATTTAACCCATTCAATTTCCTCAAGAACACTCTCTCTCACTTCATTATGGAGACACTAAAAAATTGGAGCTTTTTCTCTTAAAAATTAGCATTTTTGCTTCTTCTTGTGTGAATTTTTCAACTCTTAGCTTCATCCTCCAGATAAATCTTGGAACCTTGTGTTTAATTGTTTTCTTTAGCATGATTGTGTTGTGATGATGAACGTGATTTTCAAAATTTTGAGGTGTTTTTTTGGAAGCATTTGAGTTATATGAATGATCTTTGTATTAAACTAAGTGTGGGGGAGGTATATGTTCTAGTGCTTCGATGATATGATCTTCCTTGTTATGGTTGTTTAGGAGGAATGATTCTTGATTGCTTGATCTTGTTGATGAGGTACTGTGAATTACAATGAGTGTGTTATTTAGGAAGAATGCTTCTTGATTGAATTGCCTTTATGTTGAAATAACATGATTTGCAAAGTGTTGGCTATTTAGAAAGAATGTTCTTGTTGAATAATATTTGATGATCCTTGTTTATTCTTGACATTCCCATCTTCTTGTTGTGATAGAATGGCTCCAAAAAGAAGTCAGTCGGAAAAGGAGACAACTTCCTGGGGTGAGAAAAGGAAGAAGTCGGCTAAAATTGAGAGACAAGAGCCGACGATTTCCCTTCCTCCCAACCCCGCCTTTTTGGTAGATGAGTTCATGGGTGACTCTCCCTCTCCTAGTGTTTCTAATAAATCACGGGAAATCTCCTAATTAAAACCAAGAGGAGGCTAAGTGAGGTCAAAGATATAAATTTGTATTGTTGCTCCAGTTCCTACTACTATGCTACCAAAATTGGCATATAGTGGAAATTATCGAGGTCGTCCATAGAGATGTTAGGAATCCAAAAATCAACTACACACAGCCATGATCGAGTAGTCAATCAGGCACGTGTCAGGAATAATCAATGTTGGTAAAACATGCATTGGGGGAGAGGGGTTGCTAACAACTACTAACATGCAATTGATCACGAGAATAAACTATATAAACTAACACTTAGGGAATATTTGCATAACATGATTAATGTTGTTTCGATCCTCGATTTCATCACATACAAGAATGACAAACTTATTCTACTGTTTGTGACACGTGGTGAGGTCAATATTCAACACTTACTCATACCTGTCACCTAGGGTGCGCAAGTAATCTTCCAATGGCACCACCTCCGTAGTTAGGGGAGTGCAACAAAAGCCCCTTCTGCTGTGAAGATCAGAATCTCCCCCGTTCTATTATGTCACTGGCATTACACCACGAATACATCTTCCTAGGACTAAAAAGGCAAAGGGGGTGAAGCACCTTATCGATGGCTCTAAGGTTTCAAAGCTAACCCTAGTTTGCTACTTTAACTATCTCTACCCATAACCCTTCGAACTAACTCACCGACTTACTAGTATGTGGCCAATGACTCGGCAACCTACGTGCACACACCCAAACGGTTTCAGAATATTGCTACCCCAAGCATATCTAGGTTTCCTTCCCCAGTGAGTATCAATAATTTCACCAACATGAAAGTAGACTACAGTGTGTGCTAACTTAGTGTGACAATCATGGAATTAACAAGAACATGAAAAACAAGCCAGCATAATAATCACAAAACACATAGAAATAGATAGATCTAAGAAATCTCACAAACAAACATTAATACATGAATACAAATATAATCCCCAAGTTAATTAACTAGTCCTTAAGCATTGAAACCAAGTATTTAAATGGATTCAACACTTTTGGGCAAAATAAAAATAAAGAGAAGAAAGGAAAAGAACCTAGAGAGAAGGAAGAGGATTTTCTCTCTCTAGCCTACTCTTGAAGATGAAAAATGAGCATAAACTTCAACCTAATAGGAAAAGGTCTATATATATATTAATAGGGAATTGGGCCTTGAAATAGACCAAAATGGCTTTAAAACCGTAGTATCCGCAATTTGCATGACCAGTGGAAAACGACACGGTCCGTGCAATGCCGTGCTAGTGCGAGACGTACGCCACGGAACAACCTGTGCAGCCTCATGCAAAGAGAGGTGTACAGACCTGACACAGGCCGTGCAGCCTCGAGCATGGAGGGGTGCACGGACCTGCACTGGACGTGGGCTGATTCTTGATCTGGAACTTTTGATTTGTGCGCCATGTGTCATTTGGCATGATCTTTCGGCTTGAAGGACTTTTTGCTCAAAACAATAGCGCGGGCCGTACTATTTTTGACACCTCGTGGGCTAGTCTTCACTTTTAGAACTTGGAACGGCACGGACCCAGTAAAACGAGATGGTATGTGCCCATATTAACCAATTTGGGAGTGATTTTGGGCACGGGTGTCAGGCATGCACAAAGGTGCATGGCCCGTGTAAGGGTATGTTCCACGGGTCATGCTAGCCACTTAGCACGGACCCGTGCAAGTCTGAAGTTGGATTCATGCATGACTCATGCCGGTCAGTCGATCGGCCGGCTGGTTCAATCGGTTGGCACCATTTTCCGTTCCTTGCCTTCTTGAATTTCAAATCTGCCTTTTACGGGCTCTATTCCATCTACTACCACACTTTGGATTATGTGGCCTTCAATCTACGACCATCCTCGCTAATGGCCATCGATATCTTCTACCATTCTTATGAATGGCACTTAAATATCTTCTACGACCATTGCGGATGGGCTTCTACAAAATGATAATGAAAATTACTCACGAGAAACCTACTTGTAAGATCACAAAGGATAATCTAGGTTCTCGCGAATACAAAGTGTCCATTAGCTTCAATTAAGTTTACAAAACTCGGGATTTAGATAAGTAATCCAATAGTGGTCGTCTAAACCTTTGTCTTGTAAACCTAACTAACACTAGAAAATAACCAAAGAATAAATGATAATAAGTGTGCCGAATGCATTAGTTAAAACATTCATAAAGGTGCACATCAATCCCCCTACACTTAAACCTTTACTCGTCCTCGAGTAAACATAAACGAGAAAAGATCCAAGAGGAATGTAGCATGCAGAGATAAGTTAACCAAAATATTAAACTTATTCCTAAGCTACCCTAGTTCCCCCAAAGATTCTAAGAATCTCACAACTCTCACTCTCACCGAAAATGCTAAAGTAACCTATCCACCAAAAATATATAAAAGAAAATGCTTATAAAAAAGGAAAAGTAGAATGATAAATGCTAAGAAAGCTTACTTCACCGAAGAAGCCACCGAAGACAATCTAAGAGATGTTGATGATGAAGAAACAGCCATAGATGGAAAAAACATATTCAAATTCCATTTTCGATTTCTCTCAATTTCTCTCATTTTTCCAAGGAACCCTTTCGGGTTTTCATCCTAGCATTCACACATGTTGAGCTCACCTCTCACAGCCTAGGTTTTCCTACCTAGCCGGGCCTAGCCTCTCATTTTTACCAAGGTTTTTCAACCTATCCGGGCTTTCTTCCCATTTTTGGCTAAGTTGCCCTTTTGGATTTCAAACTTAGTTGGGTATTTTTTTTTACATTTTTTTTTAAAAATTAAATATTTGGTGTAGCGAAAAAATCCCCAAAGGTGGGCTTCATACTATATAAGAATCATGAAAAACAAAAAATTACACCACCAAAAAGTTCATCCCAAAACATTCCACAAACAAACTACAAAAAGGTGCCCTCAAACCTACAAACAAACAAATAACCAAAAGTTCACAAATACTAATGAGGGGAAGTACCAAAAACAAGGAAAAAGTAGTTATCAAAACAGTCATCATAGGCTAGAACATAAAAAAGGAGATGCTACCATGAAGGTACTCTAACCCCTCCCCCACACTTAGTTAATGCATGGTCCCCAATGCATGTGACCAAGGTGAGAGGAAATGTTAGAAACACCAAAGAATGCTCAATGTCATCCCAACGTCTAGCTTATAGCCCCTATCCATGCGGATCCTGATGGTAGCCATCTCATATGCCTAATATCCTCAGCCAATCAATAATCTCCCTCATGTCATCCTACAGCGTCTCCATATCTTCTCTGAGGTGTTGAAAGTTGTCATCAACTCTATCAAACCTCTAATAAGTGTCACACTTATGATAGTTTAGCTGGAAACTGAGTCGATGTATATCCAGTCCAACTCTGAAGATGGCATCGCCCCACGCTGCATCCAATCCGGCTCCTGTCACTGTGGCTAAGTCCACATATGGTAGGAAGATACCGACTAGAAACCATGCTAGTCGTGCTCCCTGAACGGTCTGTAATATGGCTTAAAAGTGGAAGGGGCCATACGGCCACTGCAGATGCTGGACTCTGCAAAATCGTCGTAGTGGTTGAAGACGTTGTGAACTATATTAGAAACCAGGCCACATGTATCAGCACCGAGTGGACTATATCATTATTCTCGCTCTCCATCCCCTGCAGCTATCGGGTGGTTGAGAGCCAGAATGTATGCATATCGAAACCAACAACAGGGTCGTCGTACCTCCTAATCCTCTAGTATAACTTCCACCTAAAGACCTGAGTTATCTCCTGATGGGTCATAGAACGGGAAACATCCCTCAAGTGGAATCTCACTATCTCATCAACCTACCCATTGGTGTCTCTTGAGACAGTAGATAGGAATTCTATGGTATACTTAGCATAGGTGGGGGCTTCTACATTAGTGAATTCCTTTAGCCCAATCTTTTGCAAGAGCACCTAGACCGGGTTGGTAGAGCTTGAATTCCTTGAGGGTCCTCACGTCTACAAACTTTGTACCTTGGATGAAACATCCAACAAGATGATCCCTGGGAGGTCGTCGCCGTACCTCTCAAAGATACTATTTTTAAGCCCAATTTGCTCACTAGATACAATTAAGTAGATA
>JAULKM010150432.1:0-17317 GCA_032355605.1 Rubia tinctorum | reverse complement strand
CTCGATTTTGAGGTTTTTACAAGGCTTGGGAAACCTATAAATATATCCCCCACCTTTGGTGGTTTTGATAAAAAAAAAGAAGAATCAATGCCTCACCCCTGTTTGTTTATACTGGGGCTTGACCGACCTTGGCACGCGGTCTAACGGTTTCATTTGCATATTGCTTCAACAAGGCAACAAAACAAATGGTTGCACAAGCCTTATACAAACAAATAAAATGTTGCATCATGGCACACGGTTAAAGCTTCCAATTCTTCTACATGTTAAAAAATTGGCTGCATTTTCCATTTGCCCCTATGTTCATAATTGGGCCTCGAAGACCCCGGGGTTAACCGTCCACCACATTTGCCCTTATTTATTATTATTTTTTCTTTAATTTATAATTAATTTTAATTATGATGTATATATATTATATATTTTTTATTTTTTATCCTTATTTATTATTAGTATTCTTTTCCTCTTTAAATGAGTAAAAAATTATCAATACCTTAGTTTCAATTGAACTTTCAATGTTACGAAATTTTATTACCGATTTTCAACAATAATATAATTATTTATTTAATAACTCAAATTTTGTCAATACTTTGATATCAATGGTAATTTAAATATTACGTGACTTTATTACAAAATCCTAAAAATATAGATATTTATTTAATGACTCTATTCATTATTTCTTAATGACTTATATTATTTTGTTAAATGTGTGAATTATACGTCTCGCTTTCTTCCTAATTTAGCGTAGTATTATTCATTTCTCCTTTCTCAAAGAATCCTATAAATAAGTCAATATTTTATCATTGCTAATATTATTTATTTATCTCATTTCATTTTATTTTATGTTAAAATTTATTGTCGGGTTTCGAGTTATAGCCGAAAATAGTCGAAGAAATCATATAAGAGAATATGAATTTCTGGTTAAAGCCTAAATATTACATACGAACTGACTTCATTAAGGTCGGGAGTTCATAGATCTTGTACAGGCTAAACTGGTGGTGATCATACAACCTCAACCCCTGGTTCTTGAACACCATCTAAAGGCTCCAGCATGTTGCTCTCTGTCAGGTTCTCCAAAAATCTTCTTGAACGCACTGGACTTTTCCATGTCGAGTTTGGTGGATGTGAGGGGTGGTAATGCTGCAAGCAATATTTTGAGACTCCTAACCACTTTCTACCTCTCCGTTGTGGGATTTTAGCACGAGAAATCCGAGCACAATATAACAAAGCCAAGGAAATCAGAAGAGAAAGAGGAAAAGTGAGGAGAAGTTGGAAGGTGAAAATTTTGAAATTTTACTTCTCTTTCCTCAATAATCGTACCAACTTTTTCTCTTTCCAAGACCATAATCACCTTTAGCTGTCAAATTCAATCAAGTCATTCTCTCTCCTCTGATTCAACTTCCCATATTCCAACATGTAGCAACCCCTTCATATTTCTTTTCTTTTCTTTTTCCATTTTTTAAATTTTTCTGTACAAAAAGAATAACAAAAAAATCTAAAGCTAAATAAAAGGTTGTAAATAAAATACTTCAATTATGGCACACACACCTAAGTGTTGCCCGAGGAGTTCAAATGTGGCTGAATCCAACGGTTTTGTAAAAATATCCGCAAATTGCTCTGGTGTTGGAACATAGACCACCGTGACTTCTTTCCTTTCCACAAGATTTCGAATAAAATGGTGTCGTATATTAATGTGCTTAGTTTGAGAATGCTAAACACGATTCTTTGGAATATCAATAGCACTTTGTTGTCACAAAGAATATTCAGAGGCCCTTGATGAATTTCATAGTCTTTCAACATTTGTTTCATCCATAATAATTGTGCACAACTTCCAGCAGCAAGATATTCAGCTTCAATAGTTGACAAAGATATAGAATTTTGTTTCTTACTGTACCACGAAACCAAAATCGTGCCAATAATTAAACAACCACCTGTAGTGCTTTTCCGATCATCTGCTTTACCAGCCAAATCTGAATACTATAGCCAATAATAATTGAGTCTTGATTCTTAGAATATCATATTTCATTACTCAGAAGTAACACTCGCATATCGAATAATTCTTTTGACTGCAATCATATGTGATTCCTTCGAATTAGCCTGAAATGTTGCACATACTCCTACACAGAAACATATATCCAGTCGACTGGCTATAAGATATAGTAAAGTCATCTAACTTTTCATCCAAAAAGTATCAATGTTATTAGCACCAAGTGGATTTTCAAGAACAAACCTTAAGTTGATGGTCATATTACTCGAAATAAAGTGAGACTGGTGACTCAAGGATACACTCAAGTAGAAAGAGTTATTCTGGATATATAACTTGAAGCTCTTTCGGGGATTAATATTGGATTGCAGCCATAACATGCTGTGTTGATTGCTTCTGCCCACCATTTCTTATGAACATTTTTCTCTGCCAACATAACTTGAGCCATCTCCCATAGCGTCCTATTTTTCCTTTCAACAATACCGTTTTGTTGAGGTGTGATAGGTGCTAAAAATTCATGTTGGATGCCGAGTTTATCACAGAATTCACTAAACTGAGAATTTTCAAATTCTCTTTCATGATCACTGCGAATTCTCACAATCTTCAACTGGACTTCAATTTTCTATTTGTAATTTGATCACCAAACTTCTAAATACATCAACCATATCCCATTTTTCTTTGAGGAATGCCACCCAGGTGGATCTGGAAAATCATCAACAGACATAAAAATATACTTCTTGCCAGTCACACTAGGTGTGTTGTTAGGACCCATTAAATCCATGTGTAATAATTTGAGATTTCTTGATGGGGTAATTTACTGAACATGTGAATAAAGTGATCAGATCTGTTTACCTTGTTGGCATGGCCCATAAACAATTCCCTTTTGATTTGTAAGAGTCACATACCTCGAACTGCTTTAGAGTTTGCAATCTTTACCAATGTGTTGTAGTTGATATGTCCGAGCCCCCTGTGCCACATCGTTCCGTCATCATCTTTTGAACTGAGACACCTCACTTCTTATTCCAACAAGTAGCAATTGTTTGAAGATCGAATTCCTGGGAGCACTTTATGCTCACCATGTTTGACAATGCATTTATCTTTGTGAAACTCTACAGTCATATTGTTATCGCACAACTCACTGGTACTTATTAGATTTGCTTTCAGATCTTCCACAAGTAAGGTGCTTGTGAAAATTGGAAATCCTTCAATCTGTATTTCTTCTTTGCCAAAAACTCGATTCTTCTTTCCATCACCAAAAGTAATAAAGCCACCATCATATGGCTTAATCTTTGTCAAGTACTCTTGATTTCCAATCATGTGACGGAAGCATCTGCTATCAAAGTACCGTGAATCTCTAGAGTGTGCAATGAGAGACGTTTGAGCAACCAGACAAGTAGTGGTACGCTTAGGGATCCATACCTTCCTAACCAATTTGGATTTTTGATTATCATCCATGTTGGAACATGCTGACAGTTTTCGTCCATTCATAATATCTTTGAGTAGCCTAAGACATTGTTCCTGTATGTGACCTTAATAACAGCAGCAGTGATATAGAATAGGTTTGCGTGGTTGAGTCTTCATCACTTTCTTCTTCATAGCCTGTATTTTAGCCTTGAAGTTGATGGTACCAATTTCCACTATGCCATCGCATATTCCTTGTCTATCTCCAAAGTTTCTTCCCATAGTTAATATATCATCTAGCTTTGCCTTTCTAGTGTTCAGCTTGGTGATTGCAGCTTCATCCATCTCAGCCTTTCAGTTGTCAACCTTGGTTTTCGTTTTAGCTGTTCAATCTTGATCTTAAGTTTTTCAACTAGATCTGCCAGTTCAGTCTTTCTTTAAACAAGTTGACTTTTCTCGGATTTGAGAATTTTGTTCGCCTTAATAACTTTAAGCCACATCTCGTACATGTCCTGATATGCATCACAGATGTCTTCATCGTTCACTTCATGACTGTCATCATCACTTGAGGTATTACCACTCTGCTTTTCTGTGTTGGAACATACAGATTTCTCAGTCATCACCATGTTGGAACATGAACTAGAAGTTTTTGCAATATCATTTATTTTTTCTCCAAAAGCTACATAGTTGCTTGTAAGTTCCTCTTCTTCTTCCGTTTCTTCATTATCACTCCATGAGGTTACATATGATCTTCCTTGCTTTTTTCGTGTATTAGCACATTCAGACTGGATATTCCCGTATCCTTCACATTATCTACATTGTCTGCTTCTAGACTACTTCCACCATCGCCTCCACTACCTCTACCCCCTCCAGCCAGCCCCCAACCACCACCCCAACTCCGCCACCACCACCCTATTATACCACCACCTCATCCCACTAGCAGACTTCAGCATCGGGGCCACTCCAGTGAGCCTTATCCCGCTCTCGCCCCAATGCCACCCCACCCCACCCCAGTGCCAGCTCCAAAGAAAGCCAACCATTCAGTCAACGTTGTTTACCCGACCGGCGACTGGCGTCAATTCTCTCTCCCCGCCCAGGTTTATGAGTTTCTCAAGTCACAACCTAGAGCCTTCATCTGCAATTTCGACAGCCTAGCCTTCGGCAGACACATCCCCAAGCTAAGGTTATGTGCAGTGGTAGAGACCGCTAGCGGTCTCTTGCCAATTAAATATATTATTTTTCTCAATCTCTCTCTTCCACCTAACACTAAGAGACCACTTAAGAGACCACCCCTTTTTGCCTCCACAGTGGTAAGAGACCACTCTGCACTATTCATAGAGCCCACTTGATTTTCTCTATCCTACTCATTAATTTTACCATTAACATTTAATATAAATAAATTTGACCACCCAAAATAAGTTAAATATGAATTTGATAATGCATTATTAATATCTAAAATACAATTTTGTTTTTTCCAAAAGTATTAAATAATTAATTTTTTTGATTCTTTTAATTTCGTCTTTCGTTGCAGAAAAATAATTAAAATTCGTTTTTTCCAAGAATTGTTTTTGGTCTAAAAAAGAAATTAAATGAAATAATACGGTAAATTTAAGTTGAATGTGAAATTTAATACTAATACATTATAATATTTAAAATATCATTTCATTTTTTCAAAAATTATTAAATAATTTAATTTTTGATTCTTTTACATATCGTCCTTCATCGTAAAAAAAATTAATTTCATTTTTTTCAAAAAATTATTTTTTATTTTATTTTTCCCGGATTTTAAAAGAAAATTACATATTTTTACAGATTTTAAATATTTTAAAATTAATTTTATAAATTATAAAATTTTAGATTTAAAAAAATAATAAATGCTGGGACACGTGGCCCAACCAATGGGCGACACGTGTCCCAGTTTGAGATTTAAAAAATGGGCAGATTGAGTGGGACACGTGGCCTAGTGGTTGGGCAATACGTCCCCCATTTGAAGTCAAAAAATGTGGGCGGCCCAGCTTGTACGAGAGCATGGACTCTTGGACGGTCTCTTGCTTAGAGACTTTGGAGTGGTCTCTTATTAAGAGACCACTCTAGAGACCACCCCTTAGTCCTTATCAAAGTTGGGTTTTTCCCAAAGTTCTGTTGTTTCAAAGTGCAGTGTAAGCGTAGGCTATCCTATGCCATTGTATGGTGTTTAAACTCAAACACAACAGGTTCAGGGTTTCTCAGTTTTTTGGAGAACTATATTAAAACAAAAATGTTAATTTTGATAAAGTGTACGTACTTATTAGTAATTATATATGTAAAATGGTAAAATACCTGGAAAAATGGGCTACTTGATGATCCTTCACCAACCATTAGTACTTCATATAAATTGAATATGTTTAGGGTAAACTAGCCATATAAAAACAATGTACAATGCCGACCATGTGTTGCAGGAACATGTCGATCTGAACCAGTGGCTTATTCGACACAGAATCCCAAAAAATGATGCATTAATAAGACAAAATTACACAAAATCCTAAAACAAACCCTAACAAATCTCTAAGAAAACTTAGGTTTACACATAAGAAAACTTAACTCCCTAACGAATCTGGGTAAAAACTAGAAAAATAAAAATACAACCCATACAAAAAGCATAGATTAAACAAGGTGAAGTAAAAGTTATGGAAATTTAGGCACTACAAGAGTAGAAATTCATACCTTTGCCAGAGGAGAAGAGGAAAAGGGTGGAGACACTCTTGGTATTCGCGGGAAATTTGGAAATCATAAGTTTAAACTGATTCCAAGGAACCCTTTATTTATAGGCGTTTCAAGAAAACGGTCTTTTGGGACCTTGTTTTTTCCACCTCGGTTGGTGCGATGTTGCACATATATCGTTTGAGTCGATGAACGACTGTTTCTGTAGCGACGTTGCAGGAGTTAGTGGGCCGAAATATTTAAGCTCACTTGAATAAAAAATTAGCCCGCCAAGAACCAATATCAATAATTTCATCCCTAAAACGCTAAAATATGGCAACATAATATTTTTTGGTTGTCTGAACTATTTTAGTCCACGGCTAAAGGAAATAGTTAGAGAACAATTTAAATATATTAAAAATATTGGTGAACATAAATATTTGTAATTTTAAGAATGGTTGAAACAAATTAATCATTATACACAAGTCTTTTGTAGTTTAATGTATGATCGTAACTTAAAATTTTGGTTTCACATGGTAGGTTAAATATTAATGATTCAATAGCATAAAAATTACATTAAACAAATAGATTCAATATTAAATTAGATAAACATCACATTCAACAAAATAGTCTTAATGTCACTAATGTTCGTCATAATTTGTTACAAATTCTAAGTATTAATAGGGTAGGATCATCAACCAGCTCGAAGTAGAGAGTGTCTCCAACCTTTAGGTCCTCTCCATGCAGAAACTCGCACTACAAGAAAAATGACCTATTACTTTGCCCTTTCTACTTCAGTTTTTTTCTTAATCCCAAATAACCGAGGTAAGAAGTTCTTTTACCTTGGTTATTTTTTTCAAAGTAAAAGAAACTATTTACCTTGGTTATAAAAAATTGAGGTAAAAAATTAATTTTTACCTCGGTTCTTATGGGAACTGAAGTAAAAGGTTTAAAACCAAAGTAAATAATGTGACCAAATCATTTGCGATGTCGCAAACATTGTTTTAATAGGTGGACTGATTTCGCATTAAACGTTGTTTGCACCGACATGTGTTTCGAATGATTACCAAAGTCACAGGTATGTGAAATATATGTTAAGGTAAATTAGTTGACGGTGTTAGGAAAAAATGAAAACATTAGATGGTGGTCATGCGCTTCTCCTCGTTTTGGAATCCCCCTCTTCCCAATATCCCGTCATTACAGTAGCTAGCAATCATTGTGCGACAAACACCATAGATATTAAAATTAATTTTTGTAAATGTCCAATATACCTTTTGTTTAATGGTTTATAATCGTAGAATTATAAATTGGTTTTACAAAATCATACATAAATCAAATTACATAGTAAATTATATATTGTTCAAATAAGATAGTTAAATAATTTGAAAAGTAATAGTCATGAAAATATCCATACAAGTTTTACATAAATTCAAATTAAAGTTGTCTAAGTTCCAACAATAGTGGAAAAAATAAACTCAATCACCACGGACAATGATGACATTGAAAATGATTGGCCCCACAACTTGCAGTGACTTGAAGAACAAAGTGTCCTCGATTCGTAGTTTCCCCCCCTGAGGAATACACAAAAAACCTTAGAGGAAAGGGCCTTGATCATACCTTGCTGCCTCGAGTAAGTCATACGCCACTCTGTCCGATAACACCTTAGCACTACGGGAGTCTTCTCAATTGGAAAGAATGGTACAATCTCACGAGGGATGTACTGAGTCACAAAAATAATATTATGGAGGAATATGCACACACACACACACACACATATATATATATACAATTGTCAACAAATAAAATTTATTTTAGAATCTTTACCAAAGTAGGGGTTTCCCCAAAGTTCTGCTGCTTGAAAGTATAGCGGAAATGTGGGCTATCAAGAGCCATTATACAATGGTCGATGTGAAACACAACAGGCCCTGGGTTACGACGTTGTGCGGTGAACTGTAAGAAAACAAAAAATTAATAAGTTTTTATACATAAAGTGTGAAGAAGTGTTAGCTAGTAAATATATATGTACGTTTGTGAAAGACTTAAAAAGGGTGGATTAGATGATCCTTCGCCAGCCATCAATACTACATCAAAAGGGAAAATGTTAAGTGCGAACTGCCCTAAGGAGTGCAACTTGTGACATCGGCGATGCCGTCACAGGTGCATGTAGGCCTAAAATAGCCAGCATATACGTGCGACTTCACATGATGGTCGGTTAGACAGGTGACAAGACCAAAAAAAACTAAAGTCGCATAATTATAACAATTCTATAATTTGACTTCATGATGTGACGTTGCTAACATTTTGTTAAAGCTAAATGACGCCCGATAATAGTGCGACGTCACAATCTTGAAGATAAGCTTCTGGAAATAAGAATATGCAACGTCACACTATAGTCACACGATCCGATTTTGTGGAAGACAGATGAACAAAGTCGCATATATCAAAGGAAGCAATGGGAAGAAACAAATACAATCAGAAAAAATGAAGCATAATCAACATCATATTAAACAAAAACCCTTTGGCAACGCACAAAAACATTGTACCTATGTTTAAACTCAAAGAAAGTTCCCACTCTCAAAAATCCAAGACAAAAATAGATAGTCAAAAATCAAAACACATTCACAGACCACTGATATGACATTGTAAAGTAAGAATTTGAAAAGGTAGGTGCTAGTAATTAGGGAAGAACAAACCTTTTTTCCATAGTAGAGAAGATGAGAAGGAAGCTTGAGAATATTAGAATTCACGGGAAATTTGTGAGTTGATAGCTAAACAGCTTTTCAGGGTCCTCCCATTATAATCGTTACATAACGATGTCATTTTGAACCATAGTTTTGTGTGCCTCGTTATATGCGACGTCTCACCAAAGTCGGATCATGAGACATGGTGTCGACTACTAAGCGATGTCGTAGAAAAGTCGGATGAGGCAACATGGTGTCGAGTACTTGGTGACGTCGCATACTTTTGTGGGCCTACCAATTTCGGCCCACCAAGTAGCCAGTCAGAGGTTCGACATTTCTTTAAAATAAAAATGTTTTACACAATTTTTTTAGTTCAAGACTGATTGTCATAATAACCCAAAAATTATTTTTTGTTTCACTGATCATTACTTCTTTTCAAACTTTGTGCACATATTAGGTTAAATAATAAGGATTGAATAACATTAAAATAACATTTCTAACACAAAGATTATAAATTAAATATTAAATATACAAATACAGAAATAATAATAATATGGTTCCAAATACGATACCTCAATATGGAAGAAGTTCAACATTAAAAACTACAAGGCCAGAATGATTGACCAGCTCGAAGTAGAGCGTGTCCCCTTTGCCGAGTCCCCCAGCAATCAGAAATTGCTCCCAAACCTTCAGTGTTAGGCCCTTTATATCATGTTCCCCGAGTAATGCATGTTATTGCACCTGAGCACATCCAGCAACTTCAACGGTTGTAGGAGCTCTACAATCTGACTAGGACATACAGAATTCCAAACAAAAAACCATGTTCAGTTAATATGAAAGTAAAGTATAGAAAATTATTTTTAATAAATCAAATACGTTACAGGGATTACTTACCAGCATTGGAACATTCCCGAAGTTCGTCTGCGTCAGGGTGTGGATGAAATGAAGAACGGTGTTTCCAAATGTAGCTCGCGGACGGTCATCGTCTAAATCACTATCGATATGTTAATCAAAGAAATATTTGTAAATTAAATTTGAATATTGGTAATACAAGCTAGCCAGGAAACACAATTTAAATATGAAGATTAAATACCTCACCACAATGGGGTCGCGGCGCGAACCGGCATTGCTAGACATGATCTTAAAATTCAAATTTTAATGATTGGTAACAATTCAATTAACGTAGTCTATTAATCAATTAATATATGGATGTAACATGTCTAATCGAAGTCGCGCTTGGGTCGGTAAAACCGAATGGTTAACCGAGATGTGTACGACATCAGACACTAGTTACACTATAGAAACTATGAATAAGCAAAGTTGCATAATTATTGGTCGACCTGAATTGATAACTGATAAGTATGTGATGTCAGATCCACTGCAGAAATTATGAGTTAGCAAAGTCGTATAAAGCTTGGTAAAACTGAATGGTTTACCAACGAATGTGCAACGTCATAGGCGAGATGAACTACAGAAGTTATGAAAAGGTGACCTCGCACCGTCATTTCTCTAACCGACGTACAAATAATTGGTAGGCAAGGTCAAAATCATTAAACGGGGAGACTCTAACAACAGCAATAAACAAGCAAACAGAACGAACCTAAACCAAAGTTTTTTTACCCACAACCTAATCAACATTCTAACACCTCAAAACCTAATCGATGAACCCTAATCCATAGAAACATATTACTGGAAGCAAATAACACATTCACAGCACACCGCATGCTTGAAAATTTCAATAGTAAATTAAAAAAACAAAAGTAAAATAACCAAATGTAGAAACCATACCTTTGAGAGGATGTGCAGGAGGACTGTTGGAATTCGAGGGAAAGTCTAATGTTTAAAGTAATGCATGAGGTGGGATCCATATATATTGGCATTAGGAACTTTTTGTATTCCACCAACAATGCAACGTCACAAGCTATATCAATAGGATCGATACAACAGTTACGGTATTGTGAAGTCGCTAAGTCTGACTGTGGGCCTAGCCAATTCAGCCCACTGGCGTATCAAATGGACCTTTAACAAACAAAGTGCATAACTGACATCACTTATAATTTGTTTTCTGCGAGATTGGATCTACTTACTACCAACGTCGGTGATGGATATATTGGGCCACAACAATTCAGCCCACTAGCACATGAAATGGTCCATGTCTGATCAAAACGCAAATAAATTGCGTTGAAAATGGTAGACAGTTTAGTAATTTTTATTGTCATTGTCAACAAATGTCATTAACATCCAGTTCGATCATAATCGATTTGAGCACAACCGGTGAACTATTCTATTTTTACAATTAGGTCCCTCCAAGATGGTGAGGGAGAAAAAATGCAAAACTGAATATAGCCAATAATCTGAATCTTATTGTCACAATCATTGTAAAGGTTACAAGAGTATTCTTTCCTCGTTTTTATTAGTATTCCATTAATTCATTGACTTTGAGCGTTGTTAATTTGGAAGATAAATTACACTTCAGCAAAATCGTACGAAATAACGCATTATAGTATAAGCTTAGAATTTAGAAGGTAAGAAAAATCAAACCATCAATTTCACTAAAGTTTTAATACTGGACAATATAGTATATGATTAATAACTAGTATGCAAGAGCTAATAGGAAGATTTTGTGGAAGCTCAGTGGGATCATGCCAGTTTCATTATCACTGTCAGAGATCATTAATTATTTTGAATGTGGATAGAAAAGGTCCTGTGAACGATGATTGGAATCCAATTTGGGGGTGTCGGTTTACTTTTTAACTTTTTAAAATACGTCCCTCTGACAAAGTGGGAGAAGACACAATTCAAAACTAGAGATACCCTTTTCTAATTCACCAAGTCACAAGAGCAATGTTCTGGTTTTTTTCATGCTCTAGCTAACGAAACTGGACCACAATCTCCCCATATAGTATATGACGAAACTTTAAGAAACCTAAGCTATGACCCCCAACTTCCTCGAATGCTCACTACACTTCTTCATTTTGCACCCAAGAAGAAAATATGCGTACTGTCCAACAGAGGTACAAACTGGGTTAATCGTTCATCATTTTTATTAACATTGTGTTCCAACCTTTACTTTCACCGTTATGAGAACGATAATTTTCACCAAATAGAATCAAATAAAATTTCATTTGCCATGTTATTCATGTTCATAATTTCTAAAAGAGTTCTACTACTTGGTCTACCTTTGATGATTACTCTTAAGTATATATACAAGTTTCATTTGGAAAGATCTACTCTAAGTATATCTGGGGATAAGACCACTATCTCTAATACTGATGGCGCGTATAGCTATGGGTGACCAAGGTTATTTTCGAGAATATCGTAATTTAGTTTGGGACTACCGGTGCATTTATTCATTTTTTCACTTAAGTCCCCACAAGAAATTGGGAGAAGTCTAAATCCAAAATTGGAGATAACATTCGTAGGTACATGATTATTTTGTTCATGTTTGGCACAAACAAGTTATTGGAAAGGCCCGCAATCTTAACAACGAGTTCTTTACAACAAATATAAAAAATTACTTTAGCCCATATATGCAAAGTCGCATATGGTTCGCATATAATGATCAATTGATCGACACTTAAACAACGTCAGTTGAAATGAAATTTCAAGCGATAAAATAAATTTTTAGCCAAAATTTTTAACAAATCCCCCCCCCCCAAAAAAACCCATCCCATTAAGATCATATTTAGCAACAAGTCCACACCTCATCTCATTTATCATCTCCTACCCCAACTCCACACCTTCCTCTCCATTCACAACATTTCAACTCTACTCAAGAACCCAATCTACACTCTTCTCCCAAAAATCAACAAATATCTCAGGATGGAGCATCTCCTTGAAATTAATTGATGTAGTTTTCCCTCCATTCAATGTTCATGTAGCACTTTTATGAACATACCATCTAAAATGATTGAATATTTTCATTAAGTATGTTGACTATGTTACATGGTATATAGTGTATATTGATTGTGTTCCGACTATTATGCAATGATTTTAGGGCTGATGTTAGGGTTGATTTTGGAAAATAAACATATTTTAATTTGAATACAGGTTGAATGTGCGATGTCGATAAGTGTATCGTCAAGTACAAAATACGAACGAATGGTAATCGAGGTCCCATTTGGCAAGAACTGACTGGAACATGTATGAATATCTGATGTTGCTTGTCATTCGGATACTGCGACCTCAGTCCTTTTGTCATGGGACGTCACTTTCCTGAATTAAATGTTTAGATTTATGTCCTACACTCTCGGCTTTAGAATTTGTACATCCATTATTACATGTGTATTAGCTGTAATAGGAAAATGAGAGTTATTGATTGTACAATCAGTATTTTAATATATTAATAATGTTGGTTTTTGCAAATACAATGTAATTGCTATTGATGAACGATTGTTGGGTCATCAAATATTAAATAATAAAATACTGTTCGACAAACGATGTCCAACTAATTCATATGCAATTTTGCACAAATTCACAACCAAAATGACTCTTGAATGACGTCGCATGAAACAAGGTCTTCTTAGTGACGTCGGCCAAATAAAATGATGTCTTATTAATCACCGTTCCACATCAGTGCGCGATGTTAGATTAAATGATATGTGATATCTCTTTTCATATGAACAACGTCGACGTGAACGAGATCGCACCTTTTCTTAACCCATCGCATACCTTCACGCGATGGCTAACGTCACTCCATGTGGAAGTAGAAGTTGGTTTTTGCAATGTCGCGGGTATGATATACCCTGGTGTACCAACTACCATTGACCGAAGTCAGTCACAAAACCTACTGAGGTCGGTTGGAAACTTAGGTAAAAGGATTTTTTTACCTGGGTTGTGAACCGAGGTAAAAAACATATCTTTTACTCCGGCTGTATTTACCTCGGCTCTTCCAGGACTGAAAAACCAAGGTAAAAGGTCATGTTTCTTGTAGGGTAGCTAAAATCCTTTGGGGTCACAGTTTTTAGCCTCCTGTTCCCCGAGTATTGCATGTGATACTCTCTTCCGCGGCACCTCAAGACAACATGCTTCTTGAACTTTGGTAGGAGTGGCTCGATTCGGTTGGGGATGTACTAAATTATAAACTGAAAACCAAAGTTAGTATATACGACAATAAATTAGAGAAAATTTTAATTGAAAATAAAATTCATGTTTAAAAGAGAAGGACATACAAAAATCGGAATTGAACCAAAATTTATTTGGATTAATGTAGTACGAAATGCGATACGATATCGCCGAACAAAGTCAGCACAATGTGCTCATCCGAATCGCTACGGATCTGCATTTGGTTGAGGAAATTAGTAATAATTAAACAAGAATATTAAATAATTTATGTTTTAAACAAAATATCTCTCACCTCAAATGGTACAAGACTACTCAAATCTTTGCCACTAGCCATGATTGCCGAAAATCATATTGTCACGGATGAAATGTATAATGATTTATAGAAATTGGTCTGATTGAAATCGGTTCAATTAATCGTTTGAGTCAAAATGTACATGCGACGTCACAGAACAATTAGTATCACTGATTGGTTAACCCAGATAAGTACAAAGTCTCATTCAAATAAGAAGAGCAAAAATATGAATGTGTGACGTAGCACGGCTATCACATAGGCCGAAGTGGGAATGACTATCGAGCGACGTTTTATCAAAACCCTATAGAAACATAAAAAATAGCAGAAAACTAGAGAATGTACAGGTTCTAAATGAAAGTACGGGACACATAATCGAACGAAAAGATGGAAATGGAATGTTTAAACCCTAGAACCCTAATATATAGGAACAATTCGAAATAAACAACGTAGAACACATAATTCACACACCGTATACATAACAATGACTATGAAAAATACGAAATTGAAAGAAATCTAAAGAATCAAGAAACCATACTTTTGAGAAAAATGGTTGAAGGATTGTTAGAATTCGAGGGAAAATTAAAAGTTTGAAATGATTTATGAGGTGAGCTACATATATATATAGAGTTGTTTTGATCCCTTGTGAAATCCGATTGGCTAGAACGATGTTGCACCTTAACCGACCCAACCTACATAAGAGCCGACATATGACCTACGTCGGAAACTCTGATTTTGGGCCTCACCATTTCAGCCCACTTGCATAGTGAATGAGCCCGTTTTTTACCAAAAATATATATAATTGACCTTAATAACACTTTATAGTATATTAGAATACTTATTGAATTTTATAATTGTCCATGAATTTTATTAATATCCGGTTCGATCGGAATCGATATTACCACACCCGGTGAACTTTTTAGTTTTTACACTTTGGCCCCTCCAAGAGGGTGGGAGAGGGTGAAATGCAAAATTGTAGATTCCATTTTTCAAAATCGAGGCATCAATGAACAGGGGTATTCTTCCTTCATTTTCAAAATCATGTTGTTCCGTTTGTGGCATAAACGAACCGGGTTATTCGTCCCTCATTTTTATTAGTATTAATTCCATTAATACCGTTACGATAAGTGCTAATTTTTACCACATGGAATAACAAGAAATTACATTTCCTTGCATATTTATGAATTAATAAGAAAATGAAATTTTGGGCATAAATTTGTTGTAAGCGCCAGTATGTTTTCTAAACTAAATTATGGATGGTTATTTATAAGTATAAAAAGGTTAATTAGAAGATCTTGGTTGGGAAGTCTCTCCGGGATCATGCCTGTTTATTTATCATTTTTGGGGATTCACTACTAAAGGCACCCCTCAATGGCACATGTCGCTAGGGCCTATGGCACCGGGATTTCCGGCCCCCAGCTGATCGGTGCCTAAGTAGGGTGGTGGTGAAACGTAGTTTCCATGGCATTGGTATTAAATACAGGTGCTGATTTAAAACACGCATCACCTGTGAATTCTACCGGTACTAAAAAATGTAGCGGTGCTCAATCTGATATAAGGAAATGATTCCAAAAATTAGTGCCTGTAACGATGTAGAGGTGCTAACTAATGATATACATAACCGATTTTCAATATCGGTGCCATTACAATCTGGTGGTGATTTCCCCCACACAATCAGCACAACCGGAAGGAAACCGCTGCTTGTAAATTAATACCAGCACCGGTTTAAGTTACCGGTGATGTTTATTTTTTAGAATCGGTGTTGAGGTTGAGTATTAGCATTTTCTTTTAGCAACGGTATGTAATAATTACCGGTACATGTTGTTGTATATTTCAAAATTTATAGCACCGGTATTATTTGTGGAAAATCAGTGCTGGTTTTAATTTTCATTTACAATGCCCTATTTGAATTTATCCCTACTCATCCGGATTGAAACCCTGGAAAATATGATAGAAGAAACATTGAACAGCCAGCCAACAAGATGTATTCGACTAACTTTATTTATAATAAGAAAGAAGAAATGAATGAATTAAGAGCTAAAATGTTAAAATAAAAAAAACCTTCCTCATAGCGTAAATAGGAAAAAATGTAAACATGTTCGACATTAATGTTTTACACTTGTTTACACTCGTCAATGCCTATGGAAGTCTTAAAAACTTTGGAATACTCGTCCACCCAAATCTAACACCATCTATCGGCTACAATTGTTATCTCCTTGGCCTTATATGCACCTTGCTTTGAGGGAAATATTTGTTGCGTTCAAAACAAGATGATGATTAATTTCGTGAAAGTATTTACTAAGTAATAATTAGAAATGTGTAATTTGTAATATGCCGACCAACCTTGGGATATCTGTAGAGGTAGTCTTTAGCACTAACTCTTCCATGTAGAGGGGGATGTAGTATCCACATTCCTAACCACTCAATTAAGTTCAGTACTGCAAGTGAAAAAATTGGGTAAACGTAATTGTACTAAATAAAATAGGAAATCACTACCACAGAACCCCCCCTTTAGCACCCATTTTTCGGAACTTCTAGCACCGTTCTTTGGTCTCTAAAAAACCGGTGCCTAAGTAGCCGGTAAATCGATTCACCAGTTTTTGAGAAATTGGTGCTAGGTTTAGCACCGGTTTTTTGGTTTTATGAAACCGGTGCTAGATTTGGCACCGGTTTTTTTGGTTAAAATCGATGATATATTTAGCACCGATTTTTTGGTCTAACACCAGTTTTATAAAACCGGTGCTATATTTAGCACCGGTTTTTTTGGTTAGCACCAGTTTAAAAAACTGGTGCCAAAAATATTCAAGGATTCAAAAAAATGCCCTTCCTCTGGACGTAGCTGCGTTCAGAGGAAGGAGAAAATTGGGCGCTGGCCACAGCTGCACGCAGCTGCTCTATTACTTCCATTTGGCAAAAATAGATTTGAAATTGGGCATTGACTGCAGCTGCATGCAATTGCTCTATTACTTTGATTTGGGATAAAAAGTAGTAGAATAGGGATCTGACCGCAGCTGCGCGTAGCTGCTCTAATACTTCACAACAAACAGTAAAACAATCTAGCAACATATATGTAAATGGCCACATCTAGCAACATCCAAAAACATTTCCACAAAATGTATGATACAAAATTACTAAGCATATGACTTAGGGCGGCGGATGAGGCTATTGTTGTAGTCGACATGAATCAAACCAAAACGCTTGTTATAACGAAGCTGCCATTAAAAT